>OY829534.1:2844854-2952354 GCA_963691665.1 Clepsis dumicolana | reverse complement strand
AGTTTGATACTTGGTTAGTTGGTTAGTTTGGTAGTTTGATACTTGGTTAGTTGGTTAGTTCCGTAGTTTGATAGTTGGTTAGTTGGTTAGTTGGTTAGTTTGGTAGTTTGATAGTTAGATACTTGGTTAGTTGGTTAGTTTGGTAGTTTGATAGTTGGTTAGTTGGGTAGCTTGGTAGTTTGATAGTTGGTTAGTTGGTTAGTTTGGTAGTTTAATAGTTTGATACTTGGTTAGTTTGTTAGTTGGTTGGTTGATTGGTTGGTTGGTTGGTTAGTTTATTGGTTGGTTGGTTAGTTTGTTGGTTGGTTGGTTGGTTGGTTGGTTGGTTGGTTGGTTGGTTGGTTGGTTGGTTGGTTGGTTAGTTGGTTAGTTGGTTTATTGGTTGGGTAGTTGGTTAGTTGATTAGTTTCATAGTTAGTTATTTTGGTAGTTTGATAGTTAAATAGTTGGTTAGTTTGGTTGTTTGATAGTTTGATAGTTGGTTAGTTTGATAGTTTGATACTTGGTTAGTTGGTTAGTTTTGTAGGTTGATAGTTGGTTAGTTTGGTAGTTTGATAGATGGTTAGTTGGTTAGTTTGGTAGTTTGATAGTTTGATACTTGGTTAGTTGGTTAGTTTGGTAGTTTGATACTTGGTTAGTTCGTTAGTTTGGTAGTTTGATAGTTGGTTAGTTGGTTGGTTTTAGTAGTTTGATAGTTTGACAGTTGGTTGGTTGGTTGATTAGTTGGTTGGTTATTGGTTAGTTTGTTAGTTGGTTGGTTGATTGGTTGTTGGTTTGTTGGTTAGTTTGTTGGTTGGTTATTTGGTTAGTTTGTTAGTTGGTTGGTTGGTTGGTGTTTTGGTTGGTTGGTTGGTTGGTGTTTTGGTTGGTTGGTTGGTTGGTGTTTTGGTTGGTTGGTTGGTTTGTTTGTTGGTTGGTTGGTTGGTTGGTTGGTTGGTTGGTTAGTTGGTAAGTTGATTAATTTGTTAGTTTGATAGTTTGATACTTGGTTAGGTTAAGGATATAAAAAAAAAAACATGGTGGCAGGGAACCCAGGGCCCCCACCCAAAATACTAGTATATAATATATATAGCTCGATACCCACTGACTGACTCACTGACATGCTGTTTTGAAGAACCCACGAGGGGTGGGGTTAAGCTGTATACATCACCTTATCCGGAATGCCGCCCTAACCCCAGGAAAAATACGAAATCGACCTGAACGTGGAAAGTGACCTGACTCGGGTAGCGGCTCTCTGCAACGGCTCAACCTACCGAGTTTGCCCGAAACTATAGTCGCTCAGAACAGCCAGCCAATGGGTGAGCCGCTCAAATTCTTTTAAAAATGGCGAAAACAAGATGGCCGCCATACAAAATTGAAACGCGATTATCTCGCAAACCAGTCGAGATGGATGACAGGTGCTCGACCAAATGTCATTCAAGGTGGGAGGGGTAATCTATCGGGATATTTTTTTTTCCAAGATGGCGGATTCAAAATGGCTGCCATTTTCTTTTTTGCTCTGATTCGATTGAAATTTTGCATACAGGGCTTTGAGGGCCACTGAATCAAACGCCGTAATTGGTTTTTCGATTTTGCGATTTTCCAATATGGCCGCCATACAATGGAAAATCTGGCTCACTGACATGCCGTTTTGAAGAACCCATGAAGGGTGGGGTTCAACTCTATACAACATCGCATCAGAAATGCCACCACGACCACCAAAAAAGTACGAAATTGACCTGAACGTGGAAATTGGCCTGACACATGTGTAGTTCTCCGCGACGACTTTACCTACCGAGTTTGCCCGGAACTAAAGTCGCTCAGAACAGCCAGCCAATGGGTAAGCAAGTCAAAGTTTTTCAAAATGGCCAAAACAAGATGGCCGCCATACAAAATTGAAAAGCGAATATCTCAGAGACCAATCTAGATAGATATAAGGTGCTTGAACTAATGTTGTTCAAAATAAGAGGGGTAATCTAATGAAGCAATTTTTTTTTCCAAGATGGCGGATTCAAAATGGCGGCGAAATTTTTTTTTGTTCGATTCGATTGAAATTTTGCATCCAGGGCTTTTGAAGGCCACAATGTTCAACTCCATAATTATTTTTTCGATTTCTTAGTTTTCCAAGATGGCCGCCATACAATGTAATGTCTGACTCACTGACTTACTGTTGTTTTGTAGCAGCCTTTAGAGGTTGGGTTCGACTCCTTATCGACTCTATATACAATTATTGTACCACGTGTATCAAAAAAATCATAACCGACCTGAACATGAAAAATGACTCGACACAGGGAGCGGCGTTTCGTAACATCACCTGTCGAGTTTGTCTGGAACTAAAGTCGTTCACAACAGCCGGCCGAAAGATGAGCTGATGAAATTTTTTGGATGTTATTAAATTGATTGAATCGTGGATTTCTTTTATTCCGGTTCTAGCTTTAGCCAGCACAAAGTTACAGGATGTTGAAAATGGCCTGAATGCCTTCGAGATATGGATGACGACTTGGCGGGGGCACTACAGTGCTCCCAGATACGACCGTGCGTGTTTGTTCTACTCGACTTGGCGCGAGATCACCTTCACTCGATCGAGGGGGTTCTAAGGAGTACTTAATCGAAAAATTTGTGTTCTGACAACAAATACGGCACTGTGGGTCGAGCATGACTTTTCGAATCCTACGTTACGTAAAATCGAATAGTAAACGTTGTCGAGTTTGTATGACGTTTGGAACAGCGCCCGCCTGTGAGCGTATTTGGAACTAAAATTTAGTATGAGGTTTCTCGATCTTACGATAACTGTAACGTTACGCAGGATTCGACAAGTCGTGCTCGACCCTCAGATGCGCAAAAATATTTTTTATCTAGGGTTCCAGTAATAGGTACATACCTACAATAAGCTTCCATCAGAATTGAAACTGTTGCCTATGCCAAGTTTTAAACAGAGATTGCTGACATTACTTATTAATAAATGCTATTATTTGTTTGTTTTCTGATTACTGTTATAAATTATAAATAAAAATAAATAATCATCATAATTTCATAAATTATTATACTTATAGGTAAATTCAATTTTAATTTTACCTATGTAATGTTTTGTACGTGCCCATTGGCAAGCATAGAAGATCATAAATGTACATAACAAACAACTCTGTAATTTACAGCCTACCTATGTTCTACAATAAAAAAAAACTGATTCTGATTCTGACTTCTTCCATATGACCACACTTTAAGTAGGTAGTCATCCATAAAGTTGACATAAGCTGTCCGAAATTGGGATGTCCCATTTTTTGACTGCCTATGCTAATTCAAAATCCATTTCGAGGAATAGGTTTTCTTAACAATTTTCAATTAAGTATCAGATTTTATTCTTATGATTCTATTAATAAGTTATTGCTATTTTTTCATTTAACTTTATTTTGATCTTAATCATTGTGACAAAAACATATCAAAAACACAAGCTAGTTATATTTTTTACTTAACCTGTAACCACTACAACAAGAGACAGATTTGCAATACTTCACTATATGAGATGAACGCAAACATAACATGCTCAATTGTTTTACTTTTACTACCGACAGCCTCTCAGATGGAGATAACTTTACAAAATTAGGGCACTTTTCCAACTCATGACCCAGCAGTTATACACATGGAACACACACATACAGGCACCATTGGCACCACAAGCGAAGATTTATTTCTAATAACTGGTTTACTTGTGTAACTCATAAGTAACATAAATACTCAATTTTTCTAAAGCCTTGCTTCTCTTTTCAATGAATTTTTTTAATCTTCAAACTTAGGAATATCAATAGCAGAGTCAATTTGCAATATTGCAATATCCCGTTTCGATCACAACAAATAAAAAAGCATAAAGTTCTTATCGGGTAAATCAAACTTCGACAATACATATACTTTACTTAAGATTTCATTAAATATCCAAGACTCGATCCAAATTATTTATTATTATTGGTGGACTCACAATAAAGTATCTTTTTATAATAAACAATTGGAATTTGTCTCTTTTTATTATAGTAGGTATTTAGAGAAGGTTTCAAGCATTAGGATAAACTGTCTCCCGAGAAAGGAAAATTTTAAGATCTTTATGTACTATGTACTAACCTATGTTGAACAAATAAAGAGATTTGTATTTTAAGTAAGTCATAAGAGGGACCTTGAACGCATATCAACAAATAATGTAGCTTCTCAACATCAGGTTTATGCTGATTATGAATTAAAGAACCGAATAATTTCCAAGACCCAATTCTCAAGTTTGCCAAGCTAAGTTTGGTGTCAGTTTTTTAATTTTCAATTAAATTAAAATTCATTTATTTCATGTTCCTTTGATACATATGTTGTTAGTTTGACTTAAAATAAGGGTTAGATGTATGCACGTATAGAGGGAGGCACAATAAGCTCTGAACAGTGTAACCTTAACCTCCCTCGAGCAGCGCGCAAACCGTTATCATTTTTTTATAGATTTCAATCGCAATTCGAACATTTTAGCTACATCGTACTCCGCGGCACGGCAGGCTTAGAAGACGCAAAACTCTAAATTGATCTGCATAAAAGTCCTTCTCAATATCCTTAAAATCTTGTTCAATAAAATCGACTAAATCTGAACTTTCAATGTGCTCAAAGAAACGCATTATCGCGTAGTCCCGATCAATTCTATGCACATCAACCGTTGCGGGTTCAAAATCTCCACCGCAGTGATTACTCATTATGTCGTGATTAATCATTAAGTAGGCTAAAAAACAAAAATATCATCCGACAATTACGAACAAAATAACCTCGATCGATATTATTCATCTGTCAGTGAATGTCAAACGCAACTTTTTTTTATCCCTTCAGGGATAGGCAATAGAGAGGAAGTCCACACAGCCATGTCTGCTGATTTTTTGTCTGAAAGACTTTTCTTTTTTTTACCAGACTGCCCAAGGAGGGTTATTGTTTTCGAGCGTATGTATGTGTATGTCTAATTCTTTGGCACGCTTTAGAGCTTAAACCGCCTGTACCCATTTTTGGAAGCTTATTAGGCTAATGGTATTTGTGTTTTGTTTCATTTTGTCGTGTAATTTACGAGACAAAACACAAATATTATTAGTCTAATAAGCTTCAAGAAACGAAGCCGTGGGCCGACTTTAATAAGCTACAAGTTACAATTTTATATGCTTCAATAAACTGGCTACATTAACAGTTTTTCAATATATTTTCAAACAAAGTTGCCAGTTTGTAGTTGTAGTACAGCTGTAAAATGTGTGTAAAATTGTAGCTTGTAGCTTTATAAAATCGGCCTCGGCGAGCATGGTCCGACAGGCTCTTGGTTATTTTTTTAGTGTATGAAAAAAAAATCTTCTTTCAGCAAGAGTTTTTGTAACTCTGGCCCTAAACTATGAAGTGCAAAATTCGAACTTCGTGTCGTGCCGTCCCGCTCACGCTAATATGATTTAATACGAGAGCGAGCGGGACGATACGATACGAACTTCGATTTTCGAATTTCGTAGTCGTCCCCCAGGGCCGTGATTTATAAATAAAGCTACAAGTTACAATTTACAAGCGGACGTCTCGTTCTATCACTTTTTGTTAGAAAGAGACTTCCGATGTTTCATTTTGTAAAAATAATTTATGATTACTGTATTATATAAGCGTCAAAGTCACTAGCCAAAATAGTAAAAAAAAAGATTGAATTAAATATGAGAAAATACCAAAACCTGTTTCTTATAATCGACTTTTCTGTATAAAAAAAATAAATAGTGTAGCACCACAATACACCACACTCCAAGCTAAGGGTCGCGTCCACGCACGGAGCAGGTAGCCAAACCCTACGCGGCCGACCGACGCCTCTATTTTTTCACAATGAGCCTGTGACCACACGCTAATTTTGCGTGCTAAAACTTAGCTAATGAAGATCGTTTGACCCCTGCTGAGAGGCGACGCCACGCCATAACCGCGCGTCGCCTGAAAGTCACGTAGGCACTTAGGCTGCCACATGGTATAGCCAGGTGGTATAAAAGGGCAGGCGGGTCATAGGGCAAGTCAGTTGACATCCCAGTCACCTCCAGCAAACACTCTTGCTCTATACGCCGCAGTCCCGATCACACGCTGTGTAAACCCTCCCCAAAGTCACAGTTCCGATCACACACTGTCGTATAGTCAATAGTGTAAAGCCACCCTCTTGCTTAGTACGGCTCAGTCCCGATCACACGCTGTGTAAACCCTACCAAGGTCTCAGTTCCGATCACACGCTGTGTAACACGGTATAAGCAAGGTGGAAGGTTAGCTCGGAGCGTAACTAAGCTAATAGTGTAAAGCCACCCTCTTGCTTAGTACGGCTCAGTCCCGATCACACGCTGTGTAAACCCTACCAAGGTCTCAGTTCCGATCACACGCTGTGTAACACGGTATAAGCAAGGTGGATGTTTAGCTCGGAGAGTAACTAACCTATCCGATACATACCAAGTGCGCCGTGTTAAAGTGCAAAGACAATTACTAGCAGTACACATACAGTGGTCATATCAGTGCTCGAACATATTGTGAAGACTATTAATAAATAATCTTGTACCTCGTCGTGTGTTTACTTGCTGCTCCGTTCTTAACCCAGTTAGCCAGGCACGAACCCATTTCTAATTAGACAAGCTATTCCAATTGGAACCTCAAAACCAATTGGAAGATCGACTCGAAGGACCCAACAACATCCTGTGGCCTACTCTTGTCTCACAATAGGTAATTTTTTTAGACAATCCCAATTAAGGTTTTTTTTGTCAATAAGGCGTGATGCCTTTTTTCGCCTAACCAACGCGCTTCAACGCTCCAAGCTTTTTAACCGACTTCAAAAAAAGGAGGAGGTTCTACGATCCACTGTATGTATTTTATTATTTTTTTTTTTTATGTAATGTACATCGATTACTCCGTCAATTGTAGACCGATTTTAATTATTTTTTTTATTTGAAAGGGTATACTCCTGAGGTGGTCCCATTGTCACCAAGTCATGATCTGATGATGGAATCCCAGGGAAATCGAAGGCAACCCGAAAATTTTACAGGCACGTACTATGTGTTGCATATATTTTTTAAGGTTATTCAAGTATTTGCGTCTGGTAGTCATCATCTCATGATGATGAACTGATGATGGAAGGTACAACTCCTTAGCGGTTAGGAGTTGGAGGATATTTCTGAAAATGTTAAATCATTATTCGAAAGGGTATATTCCTGAGGTGGTCCCACTGTCACCAAGTCATGATCTGATGATGGGATCTCAGGGAAATCGAGGGCAACCCTCAAATGTTATAGGCACGTATCATGTGTTTCATATATTTTCTAAGGCTATTCAAGTATTTGCATCCGGTAGTTATCATCTTATGTTAATGAGCTGATGATGGAAGGTACAACTCCTTAACGGTTAGGAGTTGGAGGATAATTCTGAAAATGTTAAATCAACGCAAATTGTGAAATAAAAATCTTTTAACAAAAATGTAAAACCGCCTTCATTCAAAGAATATTCCGCTCGCACCGCACCGACTTCATATTTCTGCTGCTTAGTGCTAGGCGATAAAACTTTAGGCTTCAGTTTCTGTTGTCGGAAATAAACGCATTTTATTTTATTTTATTTATTTATCATTATTTTAGAGGATTATTTTACGTTTTTTTGTAAGGTTTTTTTTTTAGCGGTTTTACTTTTTTTATGAATATGGCCACTTCGACGTCGTTGGCGAAAAAAAAAAGAGGCGATTGTCTATTGTTCTTTTCGCGCCGTTTCGCGGCGTAAGTAAGCTTATGCTGACTACGAACGAAACTACGGAAGAGATTTTAATTTGCAAAAGTGCCGTGAAACTGAAGTTCAACCAGAGTGAGTACCTACTACATATCCTAGCTGTAAGACTGTAAGTTATAACTGTAACGTAAAAAACATTAATGTCGAGTGATATCACTTTATTATTTTCTTTAGATGAAACGAAGCCTGCAGTCAGCATTTTCGTGTAAGTATTTTTATAATCAAACCTTAACACGTTAGTACTTGCTTCCCTTGTTTTTCAAAAGAAGCAATTGTTATAACGATCAGTATTCTATTTTGGTTTATTTGATTGTACAGATTTTATACAGCTTTCAAGTTAAAATAGTGAAAAATCAATCGTAGAAAAACGGTAAAAATGGTGGTAGTTTATTTAAGAAAACATGAACAACATTATTCAAAATTATTTTGAGCTTCTTATTTTTACCTATAAATGCATTTAATAATTTAAACTGGGTATTTATTGCACAGTGAGGTAATTTTTTATTTTATTAAGTACTTACTTACCTATTTTACTAAATAACATGGAAGTAGTATAAAGTACTAGCTTCTGCCCCGCGGCTTTGCCCCCATGAAATATTTCAAAATGGGCCAGTTCCCTATCCTGTGGGAATTTCGAAAAATCCCTTCTTAGTGCACCTCTAGGATTCTCAAGGTATATGTTTGGCAACTTTCAAGTCTATAGGTCCAGTGGTTTAGGCTGTGCGTTGTCTATCAGTCAGTTAGTCAGTCACGGTACTGTTTTATATAAAGTATAGTGGAAAAAATAAGTACATAAAAAGGTTATAAAATTTATTTATTTAATAACCACCCATAATTAACTGTCCAAAATCCTTATTTTTAAATTACATTTTTCCTCAAATTGGCAAGCATGAAACACACAAATAAGATTCTTCTTCAAAGTGGTGCCAAATTTGATGATAACTTATTATTATTACTAAGAATCTTAAATGTTTTTCCTAACACATTCAACATTGATAGGCACATTCAGATGTAAATTTTTTTAATTTTTTGAGTTGATGTGCTTCTAACTGATTACTAGGTACCTGTTTTCAGGATATATATATATATTTTTATTTATTATATTTATGTAGCATGTTTACTATAACATCCATATGAAAAACTAAATCCTGTAAGAAAATAATGTCCACTTTTTGAAATACATTAATTGTACCACAATTTTCAAATACATCCAGAGATCCCCGAGCCAGAAATTCCAACCAAGATTTGTAGTTAGAATATCTAGCTTGTACAGTATTAGTTAAGTTCATTTGCATCCATGCTTCCACTGTGGAGCCACGGTGGCATGCTGGATGGTTAGTTTAGACATGTGACACTGCCAGATCATTTTGTATGGGGACAGGGAATATGTTAATGAGACTATATAGGTACCTAATGCAATTTATACCGACAAAGGTTGCTGTAGTAATGGTGTATGAAGGGTCTTTCATTTATTTACAAAATGTTCTTCACATTGTTCTGTATTTGAACAAAGTTTTGCAGTTTCATGACAATGTTTCTTTTGACATTGAAGAACTCTCTCTCTCTCTCTCTCTCTCCACGTTTTCTTTTCATTTCCTTTTTCTCTTCACTTTCATGGTTAGAGCAAAATTGACTAGACACCGTTTTTAAGTTTCTAAGATACTATATAGATACTATAAAAGTGTAAAAAATCATACACATAAAATAAAACACAGCTCATTGTTGAAAATAATAGAATGAAATTCAACATACAATGACAATGCAAAGAAAAACTCGTTAAGCAGCTGCTTAACGAGTTTTTCTTTTATGTGTATGATTTTTTACTTTTATAGTATTCACTTCCAAAGTCTGAGTTTGTTTGACAAAGGTCATGGTGAAGTGTGAGGAGTCTGATATTTATTGTGTTTATATACCTTTTAGTATCGACAAGTACAATAATAATAATATGATGCGTTCAAATATTGATAAAAAGTAATAAATAAAACAAAAATAATTGTAGATACTTTTATTTGAGTAAGTACACAGATTTCGAGTTAGGTATACAATTAGTACATAAGACTTAAAACTATTTTAATACATTGCTATTGCATATTTCTTACTGCTAGTTTAGTTAATGCTATTAAACATCTGCTTTATCGTTCACTCTTAACTTATTGGTTGCATTCAATTTTTAACATCTATTCACATTATTAACTAGGTACCATAACACCTGTCTTATTACAAATATGTAATATGAGATTACAAAATTGTACTGTAATGCCCCCATGGAAGCGTATCTATGTTATTTGGCAATATTTGTCTCTTATCGTCATTGCTATTCAATACTACTTTGTTCACTTGCTGTGAATATAAAACATGCTTAATGGATTTAATCAGATTCATTTTACGTCGAAGTATTTCTTTGGTGTGTAATGCTCTGCTATAGTCGGAAATATGTAATTGATTTGTTACAGGTTTTGAAATACCTTTCGCTTTCTTTATTGAAATCTTAACACTTTTTAAACAGTAGAGTTTAGCTCTCAAGCCCACAAACTCAGTAATTACGCATCCACCCAGTTCATCTTTGAATAATCCTGGTACTTTAGCATTCATTTTAGGTATACCATACGGGTTGTCTACATCATAATTACTTGTATCAAATTTTGTAATACAATTACGTAGGTTATCATAAAAATCAGGCGTAACAATTTTATAAAGAAGACTATCAGTATCCGTATAACAAAGGCGAGCATTAGCATTATATTTTTCTTTTATGAAACCATAGTGAAATCGATATAAATGTTGTTTAGCAAATTCTAGTACTGTAAATCCCACATATATTGGTCTGTTTAATAAAACTCTTTCATGACCCAAATGAACCGCTACAAAATTTTCCGAAAAAATTGAGACATTCTTTACATTCGGTTTCAACAAGGTTTTTTCCGCGCCTATACATTTATTTGTACGATTATCACTATCTTTCCATTTAGTAATTAATTTAACATCTATTCGCTTTCGTTTATTTTCTATGATTTTGCCAAAGACCGCATTATTTAAAAGTTTGAAAAAGTCCTTCTCGAATGATGTAACAGCATTTTGTCGCAGACGTGTATTTATTCAGAGTACAAGAAGGATGTCTTCTGTTACTTGGTGGCTTTTCATTAAGTCGTCAGCGACATAAGATATGAAAGGCATTAAACACATAACATGGAAAATCAACGTCCGTTGCCGCCGTTAAGTCTTCAGCGAAGTAACACTGGCTAAATGGGTAATATCTAATAGAAGAAATGTTCTTTGTTTTACGTCTTGCTTCTGCAGAAGAGTTTGATGATTGCTGAGTTTTCGTTTATTCATATCGTGGTGACTTCAACATTTATTTTCTCCGCATATCAGAAGCCTTGTCAAGTATTCAATTTGCGGGCTGCCGTTAAGTTTTCAGTGCGATAATACTGGTTATAAGTGTTAAGTCTTATAGGAATGTTCTATGCTTTACGTCTTGCATCTGGAGAAGATTCTGAAATTTGCTGAGTTTTCATTTCTTAATATCGTAGTGACAAATTAAAAAATTAAGTACACATAATGCGTACTTGTAGAGTATTTAGTACATTTAATAAGATAGGGTTATATTTAACAAAAACAGAAATTCAATTAATGGCTAGTGTACTTTAAATGATTACATATTACACAGAATAGAAACTTACAAAGGATAGAATCTACAGAGTATCAAGATTACCTTAAATTTGGAAAGAGATGTGTTGATAACATAAATGGTAGAGATTTTTACAAATGCGTTTAGTAAATGAATTCACAACAAATTTTCGGTTCATAAAGGGCACATGAAACACAGAACGTCTTAATAATGACATTAAAAACACATAAAATAACAAAAAACCGGCCAAGTGCGAGTCGGACTCGCGCATCGAGTTTCATAAAAAAAACGAAAAAAAGCTTTAAAAAAGGTTTTTAATCCACGGCAATTTGTATGATTGGAAACATTTTTAAATGACTGCCTTTTGATTGACTGCAAGAAGTTGCAGACTCCAAGTATTTGATATTAATTTCAGCTTTATACCTCCACGCGTTCCTGAGAAAAAGGTCTTGACAGACGGACGGACGGACGGACGGACAGACAGACAGACAGACGGACAACAAAGTGATCCTATAAGAGTTCCGTTTTTTTTCTTTTGACGTACGGAACTGTAACAAAAAAAAAAAAAAAAATTAAAAAAAAAAAAGACTAACCTACATAAACATTCACCTTATGCCACGCGCTCGACGACCACTTGCAGTGGATATCAACGTTCGCAGTCATTCCGAAAACTGAGTTAACCCTTGCTTCTCAAGTTGATGATCAGAAGTTGCTTCTTCGACTGCTCAACTGATCTCACACCGAACTGACCAATCTGCCGGCTGGCCCGTCGACTTAGTGGCTGGATTATCTTCAGTGTAACCTGGCAATCAATCGGTGGCCTCGACAACCCATCCGTTACATCGCTTACCATATTGCCATCACTTTGATGCTACAGCCCCCACAACCTCCCTCTAACCCCCTAACCGTCCAACTTTCAAAGTCCATACGACGGATAAATTATACAATCTTACATGAAAATCCAACTGTCTCAACAGTTCTTTCTTCGCCAACGATAAAGAATCGTTATTATCAATGAAAACTATACACAAAGTACACGCCTACTTGAAATAAGCGATTTATCAATGATCTGTGACGCAATATTTATTTATCTAAATCATAACACTCTTTTGAAAAATCCAATTGCATCATGACAATAGACTGAGAATTAAAATCCCATTGCGTCGTGTCTCTATACTACGGTAAAACTAAATAACTACAAATATATATATAAAAACTCGCATGAATAGCCATGTCAACATGATTTTTTGGAATAATTTAATAAAAACATGATTATAATTGCCATCCTATATATAGAGACGAACAATTCAACTTAACAGGAAGTGCTAAAAGATTTGATTAGTTAATGATGGAAATTAATTAATTAATTCAGGAATTACGACATTTATCGCGCAGGGTTTTCCATTTTGTATACGATCGCGGTGCACTAAAATTTTAATATTATTTAATTCACGTACTCTTCCCAGCGCAACGTACAATTGCCCGTGACTAAAAATGTCCGACCTCAAATCTACTCCGACGCGACCGATGATTTGTCCCTGACTTTTGTGAATGGTCATCGCGTAACTTAAACGCAACGGGAATTGACGGCGACACAATTCGAACGGGTTTCGCGGGTGAATCTGCTGTTTGAAAAGAATACGCGGAATTAGAAATTCGTCTGATGATTCGGGTTTCCGTACCGTTATTAGTCGAGCCGAGCACCTAACTATTATAACTTTGGTCCCATTCACCAACCCATCTTCAAAACTAAGATTACGCATAATCATATAAACGCATCCTACTTTTAACTTTAACTCGTGATGTGGAACACCCGCGATCTCAATCCGATTTAGTGCATCGATGCCATAAAACACTTGGTCGACATTATCGCTGCCTATTTTGTCGCAGGAATAGAATCGTAGCACGTCTCCCGTAAGCCGGTCTAAGATGGCATTATTTATCTGATTCACAGCATCATTACGAGTGCAGAGAATCGCTCTACGCGCGCATTTGTCGGGCCTATTGATGGTCTCTGGCGGGGACCCGAAATCAATCAGATCATTCAATTCGGTCACGTGTTCAATTAAACTTAAATCAATTAAATTTTTCGTGTTACCATCGGAGACGGAAGTCAAACAGTTGGAACCTAATTTTAACAAAAAGCTTGCAAATTCCGAATCTACTCTGCATCTTTGCGACGTCACCAAAGAAAATAATTTAAGTCTTTGCCACACGAGAGACGATTTTACCGAGCAATTTAATATGTCGGAATTGATTTTCGCGTTAGTAACAACCGGCGGAATTTGGCGGAAATCACCGGCAAAAATGATGATTTTCCCACCGAAATCTTTGTCACTTCCGCATCAAATCACGCAACAAACGATCTAGCAAATAAATCAAATATTTATGAGCCATTGGCGCTTCATCATAA
Source organism: Clepsis dumicolana (assembly GCA_963691665.1). Lineage (NCBI taxonomy): Eukaryota > Metazoa > Arthropoda > Insecta > Lepidoptera > Tortricidae > Clepsis > Clepsis dumicolana. The sequence goes on along the minus strand of OY829534.1, from coordinate 2,938,570 downwards.
ATAATAACTTGCGCGTTTGCTATCAATTCAGCTCTCTGAGTGCCGTTGGTAATGTTCCAGTAACCGAGGTCGTCGACTATATCTATCGGGTATCTAAACATACTATGCGCAGTAGTCCCCCCTTCGTAGTTCTGAGCGGCGATAGCAGAACTCGCAGTACATAGCACGACGCCCTTCAAGACACCACGCACGTGCGCTGCAACGACGTTGAGTAATTGGGATTTGCCGGTGCCCGCGGGACCATCGATGAATATCGCGGAATTAGCGGAATCGCGAAAAGAATCATCAACGTATAGCCTATCGACATAATCAAAAATAGCGCGTTGATCAGATGATAAGCGCGGTAGCCACTCGTCGACGTAGGCTTGGAGACGGTTCGTACTGTATTCAACGCGTTCGCGGCTCAACTCCGTTGTAAGATCACACACTTGCGGCAAACCGTGTTCTGTAAGCGAACTTCCGTGTTTTCGAAGGATTCTAGTAACTTCCATCAACGCTAAATTATATGCCGCATCAGAGTTTCCCGGGTGTCTGTGAAGAAAATCTTCACTAAGTTGATTTTTAAATGTGTCCCACAGTAGCGCAACTGGAGCACCGTTAGAAGCTAAAAGTACGAAAAAGCTACGAAGGCGTGGTCCTGTATAGAAAGTTGAAGCTTCCAACATAGCCCTTTCGTACTCCACTTCGTCGTCCGCGAGTCCAACAATTTTAGCAGCTTCCTGAAAAGTGTTGCAATTAGGACCACCAAGACTGATTAGTTCCGCGTAACTTCGAGCCGGGTAAGACTTCAACAGAATTCTTAAGTAAAATTGTTCACCTCTATTAGGCGCGACCCAAAATAGACGCGCCACAAGCTCTCCGCGTTGTCGTTTCGTCACAAACCTGTTGTTACCGGTCTCGTAGATTTGAGTATTATTCGTTTTTGGTCGCGACGGGTGAACTAAATATTGTTCGTAAAATTGACAATACGTTAAGCGGTCAAACTCTTCACCGGCGGGACGGTTGAAATACGTTAAAAGATTGGACGTCGATTGTAGCGCGGACTCTGCTTCAGTGCCTGGTCGAAAGAAAACGTTGTGACGGTTTTCGAGATGCACGGCCAATTGTTTGACGTTAGGTTCGCGGGCCGTCACGTCAAACTCTAAGGTCCTCCACGCCGCCTCACCAGAACCTAAATATCTTTTAGTAACGTACTGTTCTACCTCGTCATTTAAATGTTCCTCGGAAACGACAGCTACTCGTGATTCATCCGGACCCTTGGTCATATACTTGAACAGATATTTAACTATGGTACGCTGTGACGAAACCTCTAAGTTCATGTGGGCATCATATTTTAACAGAAGAGCTGCATTGTATGGCACGACCCATAAATCGCTTACAACAAATTCGCGCCTATTATGCGTGATCGTTGCCTCGTTCTTACTGTTGCGGCGTAAGTTTACAAATCCTTTGTCGTCGGCATATGTAACGGCCGTTTCGCATTTTGGAAAAAATTTCGTACATTTGCGCAGTTCGCTATCCCAACACGGTAAATCTGCCCTATGTGGAGGACCGCAAGGACCGTGGATCATGTGTTTCAAAACCGTCGTTCTCAATTTACCGTCAGCTTCCGACGAGTTCGGAATATCCGCTCTGACTACTTTATCTATATCTACATTGTGCATATGGCCGTTCTCTACTTTGAAACAGATATGCGCGTGGGGCAAACCGCGTTTTTGAAATTCTATTACATGAAACATGTACAAACACTTGCCAAACCATCGACCGGACCGGATATCACGTAAAAGTTGCCCTAGTTTTAAATGAAAAACGCGAGCACATATAAGCGGGTCCGCTAGCTGCTGACCTGCTTCGAGGGATTGCTTAACTTCAGGCCAATTACGATTACATGTAAAAGTTAGAAAATACGTGGGAGTACCTAACGTATTGACTATTGCAATCGCATCCATGTACTTCACTTTCATATACCTCGGACATCCCGTGAAGCTATATGGCAAACAGATCCGACCCGGGACATAACCCTCCCCTTCTATGGTCTCATCGTTGCGAATCTGTTGGACACTAATTTCTAATTCTTCGAGTGGCGCAGTTCTTAATGCATTATTTGAATTTTGTTTCTGCATGTTGGTGATGTAGCGCAAACGCTCTTCACATATTCTACAATAAACATCTACTAACCATTCCTCAGACAGTCGGCCCAATTTTGAAAAACGCGGCTCTGACAATAGTAAACACCTGATATATTTTACTTGCGATAATTTATTTTGGTTGTTGTCTAATTTGTTAGGAAACCAACCTGAATTACCTTCGGGGTAAAGTAACGGGTATTGAAAAGCTTCGTACAATGGATTCATGATGTCTACTGTGTGTGGTCGCTTATGACCTACTTTCCAAATAGCTATGCAATGTGGTTGGAAAGTTTCCAGCTCATTGTTACCTAATACGATTCGTTGCATAATATGCGGTCCTTCCAATTGTGGAAAAACTAATGTTATGTTAAATTTATTGTTACACGAAAACGGATTGAAATTTAAAAATATTTATTTGTACTCAAAGACTTCTTTTCAACCAAAGTATCTATTTTTAAGACAAGTTATGAAAAGTGTTTCAGGAGCTGAGCTATTTATATTTAATGACCACAAAGAAGTTCTTCACCCCAACTATGCTCTAACAAATTCCATTATGATTTTCGATGATGTAACATGTGAAAACCAATTAAATATTCGAAATTCTTTTAGTATGGGGAGACATAGACAGATATACTGTTTTTATTTATCGCAAACTTATTCGAAAATACCTAAACAATTGATCAGAGATAATGTTAATGTTTTAATTATTTTCAAACAAGATGATACTAATTTCAAACATATGTACAATGAGCATGTAAATACAGATTTAGAATGGAGTAAATTTAAGCAACTTTGTTCTGCTATATGGCAAGATCGATTCAGCTTCTTATTGATAAATAAAGATTGCACACTAAATAATGGACGATATAGACATGGATTTGACACATTTGTTTACTTTTAACTTTTTCATATATTGCAGTTTATAGTTCAAGAAACTCACATGAAGTCAAGTGTTTGTATAAAACGGTGGTGATATTATTAAATGGAATATACAATGGAAATCGATTTAAAAGCGCAACTTATTAAATCAGTAAACAATATAAAGAACAAAATAAAGCTGATTAAAAATGAAGAAGATGAAGCTGATCTGAAATTCAAAAAAGTATTCAAACCTATTACTGATCCTCTAGAAACACTTGTCAAGATAAATAGAAAGGCTAGCCCCGCTTCAAACATGACAACAAGAATAGATAAAAATAACACACAAGACGATTTGAATTCTTCCTTAGACTACGAACAATTTAAAGACGTAATCAATGCTGATTCTAATCATCATTCAGAATATTATGGATGTACTAATGATAACAATAAAAGTTCACCAAATCAAAGTAACACTCACGATACTCTTTTATCTTTGAAAAAAGAAGACGTGATGGACATGTATGAACAAGTCAACGTACCATTTGGTATTTATAGTAAAGATAAGAACCTGATGATGGGAAATACTGTTGTAAGTTTATCTTTTAAAAATAATGCTTTGGGGAATAATTACATGATTACCGTCAACAATAAAAAATATGAATTGACTACAGGTTTGAAAGAACTTTTATTGCGTACTAAACCTGATCTGAAGCTTGTAACTGAAAAAGACAAAGCTGAATACAAAGAATTGTTAATTAACACAAACGCACACAAACGCGACTTTGACCCGAACGGACAATTAAAAGGTGACAAAGGATTAAAATACTGTACAATTATAAAGCCTTTATTGTCACAAATAAATGACGAAAATAAAAACTTCACTGATCAGTTACCAAAATTAAAAATTAGGGGGTACTTGCCTAAATTGAAACGGTATAAAAGCAATACGGATTATATTTATTGGGATGACCCAAATGAACTTATTGAAAGATTGAAACTTTTAATTGCATCTAAAAGCGCTGGTAACAGCAATCATAACAATGAAATTATATCAATTATTGAAGAGTTGAAGGAGGCCGGTATAATAAAATAATAAAATATATCTTAGGATCATCACTACGTTTAGTAGTTTAATGAACATTAGACGTGATTATCGAGGGAAAAGACAATTTTAATATTGATAAACTTTTAATTGCTTCTAAAAGTGCTGGTAACCGCAATCATGACAATGAAATTATATCAATTATTGAAGAGTTGAAGGAGGCTGGTATAATAAAATAATAAAACCTGTCTTAGTATCATCATTACGCTTAGTAGTTTAATGAACATTAGACATGAATATCGAGGGGAAAAGACAATTTTAATATTGATAGTTATAAAGTGGAAGTAATTAAAATCTCATGAACTAAAAAACAATTACTTTGCTCACCCGCGACCACTAATGACAAATAGTTATATCTGTGCGGCAAATGTATGTTTCCATGCAACACCTCCGCCTCCACTGCTACACGAATCAACACATGCCACACAGACCCAACTATCACCACCACCACTATACTAAACGCTGACGCGTTTCGGCACTCTCCACGAGGCCATTTACGAAGCACAACAACAACCGCTCAACATGCCACCACTTCCACTACTGACATATGTAAACCATGTACTTAACTTAGTTAATGACAAAACCAACCTCTTAAACCTCTTAGTCCTTTAATGGCTGACGTTTTTATGGATAACTTTGAAAAACAATATATAGTGGGGAACAGCAATTTAGTATATTATTATAGGTATGTTGATGATTTAATTTTATGTTGGGAGGGGAGTATGAGGCAGCTAGATTTGTTTATTAGTGCTCTCAATAACAAACATCCAAAAATAAAGTTCAAACGAGAATTAGAGGAAAATCGTTCATTGAATTTTTTGGATTTAACTATTACAAGAGTAAATAATAGGCACCAGTTTCAAATTTACCGTAAGCCTACGTACACAGATACTGTCATACCTGCAAATTCTACTCACCCATGGCAGCATAAACTGGCTGCTTTCCATTGTTATGTACATAGACTACTAACTGTACCTCTTTCAATAAAAGTAACGTCAATGGACAAAAAACGAATATTCAACTTCCAGTGTTCAAAGGAAGAAGTCGATTAAGTACAACAAAATAACCAAAAGCAATAAAAACTTTCTTCATTCTCTCGGGTTCAAAATAAAAAGATAAAATGCTGCAAATTACCGATCCGCCACAGCAAGATAATTCTATTGAAAGCTACGAGATCCATAGTTACAATCCCTACAATCATAGCTTTAAAGAAAACGATGAAATCAGAATACCTATTCATCAGCAAGACGTTTATGTATTACAATCTGCAAGCTCCATTTACGTTGAAGGATATGCTCGTCTTTTTGGAGTGGATACAACAGGAAAAAAAATTCCGAAAGAGATTAAGTTAATAAATAATCCAATATTGTTTTTATTTCAAGATATAAAATACGAACTAAATGGTGTTGAAATAGACCATATTAAAAATACTGGAATCACAACTACTATTAAATCTCTTATATCGATGAATAAAGGAGAAAGTAAAAGGGCAGCATTATGGGGCTGGCATTTAAATGGAACCACGAAAAAAAATGGTAATTTTTCTGTTATTATACCCCTTAATAAAGTGTTAGGGTTTGCAGAAGATTATAACAAAATTCTTGTCAATTGTAGACATGAACTTATACTTCATAGAAGCAATTCCATTCTTAATAGTGTTATAATTGATCAAAATGATATTGTAGAAATAGATATGCAAAAGGTTCAATGGCGTGTACCACATGTTAGAGTTTCAGATCGTAATAGATTATTACTACTTAAACATTTGGAAAAAGATCGACCAATGCAAGTAGCTTTCCGCAATTGGGATTTATATGAATATCCGCTTTTACCTAAAACAACAAAACACTCTTGGGCGGTCAAAACTGCTTCTCAGTTAGAAAAACCAAGATATGTTATATTTGGTGTTCAAACTGATAGAAAACTAAACCGATCCAGGAGTTCATCTGAATTTGATCATTGTAACATAACAAATGTGAAGTTGTTTTTAAATTCACAGTACTTTCCTTATGATTCACTTAATTTGAAGTTTGATGAAGAGAAGTATGGTATATTATACGAAATGTATGCTAACTTTCGTCAGTCTTATTACAACGCTGACATCGATCCCCTGCTTAATTTGAATAAATTCGGAAAAACAGCCCCGCTGTTCGTTATTGATTGTTCAAGACAAAATGATTCACTTAAAACCGGACCAGTTGACGTTCGTTTAGAAATCGAGTCTTCAAAAGATATACCTGAGAATACGACGGCCTACTGCCTGATCATAAACGATCGTCTTATTGAGTATAAACCTTTGAGTAACATAGTCCGAAAATTATCATGAACATGATTATGGATATTCAAGGTTTTAAAAACGAAAACAATACATTTATACCGAAAGAAATTGCAAATATTTGCAAAAAGGGTGTCGTTGTGTTGTTGATTAAACCACCTTACCCATTTTACAATTTAACAAAGAAAGAACGTTTACAAGTGTCATGGATAGAAAAAAACAGGGGAATATTATGGAATGAGGGATATGTACCGTACTTTAATTATAAAAGTTTGATATTAGACTTCTGTAAAAATAAGCGTATTTATACAAAAGGTTATGAAAAGGTGCTCTGGTTGAAGGAGATAATAGAAAGTGATAGTGTATATAATTTAGAAGATCTTAATTGTCCTAATTTAAAAACACTTAGTGAGAAATATTCATTGTCGTCTAATATTCATAATTGTATATACCATACCAAAGAATGCGCTTTTAAAAATGTATCTTGTTTGAATGAGTGGTGTATAGATAATAATATTTTTATGTAAATAAACAAATTAAATCTATAAATACTTGTTTGTTTTATGAAATTAATAACGACCTTTAAAACAAAAATAACTATCACATTAGTTTAGTTAGACTCGTGTACTCGCATGATAAGTAACATCATGAGTACTAAAATATTCAATCAAATGAGTAACAACGTAGGTGATGGCGTTGAAGTTATCATTGATAAATGCCAGCTGTACGGTCGTCATGATGTCAAAATATTAAACGCTAAGCACTATACTGGTGTGCTAATAACACAGAATTATTTTAAAACTAAGAAGTTGCAAATATTTTATGCAGGATTACAAGTAACGGCTCAAGTTATTAGAAAAGATAAATACTATATAGACCTCGTACCAGTCTAGTAGATAGTTTTCTTAAAGCATTACGCGATACTTAAAGTAAACTAAGCTTGTTTCGAAGGGTCTGGTACTGTTGTTTTATTCATGGTATAATTGGGAGGTTCTGAGTCATCTCTGGGCTAAATAGTATATAAACCCCTCACTTTGCATTTCACATTGTCACAAAAAATATAAGATACCTAGAATAGAAATGTTTCACTTCATCAAGTTGTTTATAGAATAAAAAAATATAAGTTTATTTGAAGAAACATAGATAATAAGAAATATATACAAATACAATAAAACTAAAAGCTAAGTAATGAATATTTTATTAAATTGATAACCTTTTTTAATCTTAGAAACCGTACTTTATTAATAAATGTTTATGTACTGGTAAATCTGTAATTTATTGTTTAATTTACTCCTCTAGGTTGGCCTCAATTTTTGAATAGAAGTAACGAATAATACTTAGGTACTTATCTTAATCTATTCGAATAGGTATAAAATACTTACAGCCAATGCTTGAATAAACAACGAAAACTCAACTTGACCTTTCCGAATAATTAATATAGAATAGATTAAATATTTGAATAGAAGTAATGAATAATGTTTAGGTACTTAACTTAATCTCTCGAATAGGCCAGTTAAATGAAGAGTGTTGGTTTTGAATAGATGATTATTAGTCTGAATGATCTCTTGAATGAGCAAGTTGAATGATGAATACTGATTTTGAATGATAATTGGTGCACCTGGATTTCTTCTGATCCAGGTGCACCAATTATATACTACTAGTAAGATGGTGGTAGCTATACAAGTAAGAGGTCCTACCTACCAGGCACCGCATACCTGTATGTAAGCATGCAATTTTTTCCCCGATTGTGTTACGTTTTACGCAGTAGGTATAAGGGTTCATTACTTTATTATTAATCAATGTCAAATACACAGATATAAAAATAATGCTTTCTTAAAGACTTTTTACCGACTTCAGAAAAAGGAGGAGGTTCTCAATTCGTCGCAATATTTTTTTTATGTACCTATGTTCCCCGATTACCTACTCGAAGACGGGTGGACCGATTTCAAAAAAAAATTTTTTTGTTTGATCTAGTTAGTCCCATTGTCAAAAAGTCAAGATCTGATGGTGGGATCCCAGGGAAATCGATGGCAACCCTCAAATTTTATAGGCACGTATCATGTGGTTTATAATTATATTTTCGAAAGCTATTCAAGTACTTGCGTCTGGTAGTCATCATCCCGTGTTGATGAGGTGATAACGGAATGTACAACTTTAATGGTTAGGAAATGAAAGATAATATTTTCAATAACGTAACTTGAAATTGTGAATTTTTTTTTAACAAAAAGTAAAACCGCCATAAAAAACACTTAAAATATTTTTTTAAAGCCACCAGTTTTATGGCCTATCACAAATATGAAGTCGGTGCTTCATTATAGGAATAGGTATTCCGCTCGCGATGAAAGTGATGGATTTTTAGAGGATTATTTTATGTGCTTTTGAAGACGTTTTTACCTTTTGTTAAAATGTTTTTTTCTATACGAACTTCGAAGATAAAGGAGGGGGGGAGGGTTTGTTTTAAAAAAAAAACATCAAAAGTTAAAAACTGTAAAATAATAAATATTTTAAAATGTGCTGACAACGCGCTCTTTCATATACTTACCCCACGTGACCTAATAGTAGCCCTACTTTGAATTTTTAGGCCCTGTTTAAAAAACAAATATTTTAATTTTCAAAATTGTTGGACATAAAGTACTTATCATCTAAAACTAGTACTATTTCAAGTCGATTGCGTTTGTAGTTCCTGAGATAATCAGCTGTGACAGACAGAAGGACTGAGAGTACTGAGACGCATCATATGGTTTTTTTTATCATTTTGACACTGAACCATAACTATAGCAGGTAACTCATAAATATACCCTAAGTAGGTACTGACAGTATGGCTCGTAGTGCAACCACGGACGTCGTATGTAGGGCTTCGTTCTTTGGTCAAAACATTAGATCGTAAACCTATGTCCTTACTAGTTCAAGTTAGTTTAATTACACAATTATTTCATAGTTGTAAAGCGTGATAAATAAAAAAGACATGTGTATTAATAAGTCTTTACTATTTTTATAGGAATCATTATTCAAATTAAAATAAAAACCACTTATTCAATTAAAACAAGCAACCAAAAACAAGAATTATAAATTAAAAAACTAAAGATCAGCGCTAAGCTTCATCAATAGTATCCACAACAGTAAAAACTAAAAGAAAAAAAGAAAGAAAAATAACATAATACTTAAAGTGTGGGTTATTGAAACGATCAAGTAGGAAAGTAGGTAATCAAGTTGTCTAGACTTGCCGGTAGTAGGACCTTGTGCGAGGTTCGTCCGGATCGCTACCACCATCTTACTCGCTACTCCTACTACTAAGCAGCAGTGCTTGCACTGTTGTGTTCCGGTGTGGAGAGTAACACAGCCGGTGTAATTACGGGCACAAGAGGCATTTCATCTTAGCTCTTCAGGTTGGCAACACACCTGCAAACCCCCGGGGGTTGTGGATGTCTATGGGCAGCGGTGATCACTTACCATCAGGTGACCCACTTGCTCGTTTGCCTTCCTTGTTGTATAAAAAAAAAAAGAGAAAATACGAGCTGTCAAAGTGGCAGATACTTAACCAAATGTTACACCAACGTCTCTTTTCTCAAAGAAAATAAAATTATACAATACAAATTAAAAGGTCTCTTCTTTCTGCATAATTGAAACAAAGGGGACTTCCTGAAACTCATGAGAAATAATATTCTTGTCACCTGCCCTGCGGGGCTGCTGGTTTTGGTGCAAACATTGTGTGCGGGGTGCTTGCTGGCTGCCCCTTGCAAAACTTGCAAAAATTCTTGGCTTTCAAAGTTGTCACTTTATATATTTCTTTATCTTGATTTCCCAAAGCAAGTAGCTGATCAGGTGTAGCTTCTGCTGACCTGCATATTTCAAAAGCTAATATCAGGTCTAACTTTTCGGTTTTTAATACTTCTGTTTTTAGATTGTTGTTCTTAATGCTAACAACTAAGTATTTTGTCATGTAGAAACTCGAATAACTCGATTGCAAAATCCTTGTATTCGCAGGTACTAACTAGCTTTTGTATGTCTAACAAGAACTTACCAAACAGGAGTTAAATATAAAACAATTGTAGGTTTTGAAATTTCGTTTTTTTTTTTACCATTGATAGTCTCAAGGAACTTTAATCGTTATTTTGTATCTTTCTTGGTGGCTTTATCAACATTGAATAAATATTTGGTGATTGCCGCAGTACAAACCGATTGCACTAAATAAAAGACTGTTTTTCTGTGGCTCTCGCTCCGAGCGAATCCAATTGTTCCATACCCGTAGCGACCACATATTTTTTCCAACCATATTCGAATGTATTTAACGCTGCCGATGTCTCGCCGACGATGTTGATAGGCGGGGGCCATGGGACAACTTCATTCTTCGTGTTATTTTTATTTAACTCTGTAATTTGCTTCGGACTCTGGCGGCCAATAATTCGGTTTGAGTTTCCAGTATTTCAGCGAGGGCCCCCATGTCATTTTTAATTTTTCCAGCTTCTTCTAGCACCATGTATTAAGTTTTTATATATATTCAGTCTTTATTTAAAATAATCAATAATGAAATCGGGAAAGTAAAATCGAGTCCGTCAGAGAAAGAGCGGGCTGTCAATGTCAAAGTGACGTATCATAGGTTTTACTCTTCGATCCAATGATCGTGCCGTAACGCAGTAACGATCGAAAGAACGAATTCGTTTTAAACTCGGACAATTCACTCTGTCACTTTCGTATCGGTTCGTACTATTCGAATTTCGTTACGTTGTGTTTCAAAATGGCCTTGCCTTATTTGATCAGCTGATGAGCTGATACTTACTCTTGACACTAATTTTCTATGTTTTGTTTGTGCTGCGATTGAAATGAAAAGTAAATTAAAACAAGCATTATTTACGAATGAATACAGTGAAAGTGAAATTTTATCACAAAGTTCCCCACTGAAGTAGATCGGAAGAAACCAAACTTTGTTTTCATAAACTTGAAGTATTTAATGGGATATATAGAGCAATCATTTTCGATATTGAATACATAATTAAGAGCATAAAGGCATGCTTGATGCCTTGTTTGTTGGGGCATTGTATTTCTTTATCACTGGTGAGAATTTGTGATTACTACTTAATTATATTTGAGTACATACTTATTGTGTTTAGTTTCTGCATCCAATATTAAATTATTTTACATTCTATCCGTTTTAATTCTTGTACTATATCTACAGTAAGTAAGTAAGTAAGTAAACGCTTTATTGTACAGAAAATACTTAAGTACAGAAATAAATACAAGTTACAAACAGTGAGACACATACATAGTGATACAGTCTTCAATAGACTAAGTATAAGGATACTAGCTTATGCTTCGCGTCTTTTCCCCGTGAAATATTACAAAATGGGCTAGTTCCCTATCCCATAGGAATTTCGAAAAATCCCTTCTTAGTGCACCTCTAGGATACTCAAGGTATGTCTGCCAAATTTCAAGACTCTAGCTAGGTTTAGGCTGTGTATTGTCTGTCAGTCAATCATTCAGCCAGTCAGTCAGAGTCAGTCATGGTCTCATTGTACTGTTTAATAGGTATAGAAGATAGATGGATAAGGATTTGTAATGTAATACATAATTTATTGTATTTATGGTTTTTTCCCTAATAGATACCAAACTGGATAGCAAATAGGCTGGATATGTCTATCATTTGCATCCAGAACAATGGGCCCAAATTACTAATCAAAGTATTCCAAGGGTTGGCCAATGGAGCAGCGGTACTCAAAATTTTAAGGATGACCTGAACACATTCATTTCAGTCTCATGGGCAAGAAGATGCCCACAACAGGAAAGAACAGAAAGCAAGCTTTGCACAGCAGTGGGACACTATATAAAAAAAGTGTAATAGGTCCAGAACAATTTCTAGACAATTTTAATTAATTCACATTGAGATTATACATTACATTACTATAAACAAACACTTTATTGTGCCAAACAACAGGTATATAAAAAAAAGCTATAAACAATATTATATCATATGTGTACTGTAAAGAGTGAGGAGCCCAGATGGGAACTATGTATTGGTCCGGAGTCCTACCTATCAGTTATTAACTCTAACTGATAGGACTCCGAGTTCACACATACCTTGAGGAACTGTATCAGTGCTGCCCTATAAATTTAAAATCAAACTAGCTTTTGCCTGTGGCTTCGCTCCCGTGGCAGAATTCTCTATCTCGTGGGAATTTCGAAAAATCCCTCTTTATCCTGGGCATATTTACATTATAAAAGGAACCTCTATGCCAAATTTCAGCTTTCTAGGTCCAGAGGTTTGGGCTGGGCGTCGATGAGTGAGTCAGTCACTTAGTTAGGACTTGTCTTTCTTTTTTATATAAGTATAGATAATACATAAGCATTTGCTTTAACTTGTTTATTAATGGATTCAAAGATTTTCAGAAAAAGCATTAATTATGTAATTAATATGGTCAAGCCATCGTCAGCCAGCATGGACGTGTCTTGTCAAGCCCTCCATCATTTTGTTTTTATGTCTATTCCAAATTTAAATGTCATCCTATTCCAGGCTGAGGCTGACTTATGTAGACCTGCACGGAGGCCAGGTCTTACAATACCTACCCGTTGACATTTATACAGCAAAAAGTATTTTAATACTTACATTGTTTTAACTGACTGTCCTCACACATATTAAGGCACCTGTGTGACAAATCTGTGTGACCATTCACACTTCAACATTTAGCAAGTGTGTGCCTACCTAATTTTGAAGTGATTTATCTGAAGTAAAATATAGGTAGTAAAAAATATGTACCAATCCATGAGGTATTTGATTGTAACTGGACGGATATTTCATCTTCAATAAATTATTATTGATTAAAATTGTTTGCAAGGTTTTATTTAGATATCTGGTAATTCCATATTTGTATTTTAATGTACTTTAGGTAAGTAGATAGATTTCTATCTTACTAGTAAGATTTGAACCACTACATAGTGAATTTAAAAGACAATTCAAGCTAAAAAAAAACTTTCCATTGGTAAGTACCTAAGTAGTTGAATTGAGAAATGTTTTAACATGTCATAGTATTTCTGACCTTGACATAAGATTGATTTTTGCCTGAGCTGTACAAAAAAGTTTTTCACCACACCTATACTCATGCGAATATTTTCTCTGAATACTGTAAAAAAACTGTTATTTAATCAATCAATGCTTATAAAGAAAGAATAGGGTAAGGTGATTAATTTGTGTAATTTTTTTAATAGATTCTTGTTCAGCATTTGTTTAATTTAATTTTGCTGCTCTAAGACTACTATTATTAAATTTCTACGTCATTCATCATCTGATTATTAATGGGATGGTGGAACTATGATGAGACTGGATGAGACATACCCATAATAATATACTTACTTACTTAGAAGAATGCAACTTCGCTGAAAATGAGAGTACAGTAGGTACATAGGTTAATGAAAAGTAATGCAGGTAGGGTTAAATTTAACTTGTAACATATTTACTCATACTCAAGTGCTGATCGGACTCGCTCACAGAGGGTTTCGTTCGTACAAACTTGTAACTAAGTGAGTATGGAAATAGTTCATCTATCACAGTATCTAATCGAGGAAGTCATAGATTTTCTGATCATATTTTAAGTTATCCAGTGTTAACAGAGCCCTGCTCCTAAGCAAAATGTCACACCAACATTGGCCCCGACCGGGGATCAAACCCGGGACCTGAAGTTTCATAGATTTTTTAGATTTATTTATTTACTCAACATTAAAATTAAATTAAGTATAGGTATAAATACTACATGTCAAAATATAAGAATTCAAATACAAAAGAAAGAAAATTTAAATAAATAAACGAAAATAATAAGTTGTAAAACAATGAATAAAATAATACAATGTCAAAAACAGTTGCGTCCCCAGAAGGGAGTTGTCAAGGCAAAAAATAAATTAATGATGTTAATAAAATTATTTTATAAAAACACTACAAATAAAAAAACATATCTCCAATAGGGATCGTCATAGCATAATTAATTACATTCGAAACACAATCAACAATATAAAACAATGTCAAGAAAAAATATCTAAAATAAGCTGCTCTAAGCAGTAGGCTATCTGGTTGTCAACAATGACATTGAATTATTTACAGTACAGCATACATTGCAGGTTTATTAAGGCTTGTAAAATAGTTTTTATAACAAATAAAATTAAAACACAGCCAACACAATTATTTTTTTAATAAAACATTCACAAAAGTCTTTCTTTTTGTTTTGCTGTGTCTGGAAGAATTGTATAGTCAAATGATGAAGCACACTGCGGCTCTATGTAAAACATCCTTGTATAATATCTGTATTATTATGTCTATTGCATACTGTTCTTTAGACTGCTGGAGGTGCCAATTTTTTAAGTGTCCACCTGAAACCAAAACAAGCAGCTCTCTATAGTCAGAGATGACAATAATCTATAGTTTTATCTTATAATGTTGAAAATGGTCAAAAACAGGCACTTTATTCTTCAGGCATAAAGGAAACTGCCTCTACTGGGATTTGAACTTCACCTTCATAGTCAAGTTGACTAATTGTAGTCTTCAAATTATTGAATATTAGTTGTGTTTCTAGGCATCGCAATTAAGCGTTTTCTTCAGGAATTTGTTGTCCGCAACCGTTGCATACTTACCTATTCTAGTTGTTATAATGTTAACCATGAATTAAGGCTTTAAGAATTAAACGAAACACAAACCTTTTCCCGTCAGATCAAGATTCAACGCTCGTTTATTTCTATGTCTGTCAATGACAGCATCAGCATCTGCTTCAAATAACCATATTTCGCAAACAGTCGCAACGCAAGTTCATTTTGTTTCACTATCAGAAAGCACCAACACTCTAACTCCAAGTCTCCAACAACCACAGACTAATAATAGAACAGCCGCGTTTTACGCCTGTCAAAATCGTTTTTTTTTTCTTTAAAAGTGTTGCCAGCGTGGAATTTTCAATTGCCGTATTAAGTAAGCAAAAGTATAAAATGAACCGGCGGCGTTTATAAAACATTTTTATCTACACACATATCATAAGACCTCTATAGTGCGTTCAGAAACCGTAGAAAATGATGAGCATTGCAGCATGACGACGCCTTCGCCGTCAGCCCCAGCACCACCACCACCCCAGCAGTAAAGTAATAGTCATTACGACATTGAATTCGATGTCGTAATGACTTTTCGATATCGAATTCGATGTTTCAAATTTGTAAACCAACGTAATTTACAATCATAGTGAAATAAAACGGATCACTCACGTACATAAGTCATGTTCGGTCCGACATTTATAAATAATAATGTGATATTTTTTTTATCAATAAAAAAACAGTTTACGAAACGTCGGCTCGGTATGTCTGTTTATGATTAAAAAAAAACAGTCAAATTCATGACAGATATGGGTATGATATATGCCTTCGGCTTCTGAACTCATCTTAGAGTACTTATAATATGTGTGTAGATAAAGTAATGTATGCAACTCCACATAGTTAGGCCTTAAAACACTCGTGTGATCCTATTATGAAACTCAGCTTCGCCTCGTTTCATAAAAACACACTCGTGTTTTAAGGACCCTCATTATGTAGCAGTTGCATAAACTACTATTAAATAACTTGTCCATTACAAACGTTTTAGCCATGTTCGCAAACAAAACGCCGTAATATTGAATAAGTAGCTAAGTAGGTCCTCCGTACTTGCAGTTGGAAGATCTAACACGACATTCGAATGTACCTATAAATATATAGCTCTTTAACAGTTCGTACAGAATTTTGGTTTACTGCCACGTCATGACTTTTACATGTAATAGACGTTTATTAAAAGATTACATTAATAATAAAACGCTGTTTCTAAATAAATAGCAGTTTTTAAGGAATCGTTAAAACATACAGTAGTTCTACTATAAGACAATAGATGGCACTGTCCGAATATTCTACAGTGAAACTACTGTAAGTACGCACAAAAATATTACTAGATTATGGCTCGGAACCCACGGTACTATGTAAGTCCAACTCTCTCTTGACCGGTTTTTAGAGTTCCGTACCTCAAACGGAAACCTTATAATGATGACTGTGTTGATAGCTAGCTAAAATTGCTAAATTAAACGAACTTACCTTAAGTGAAGTTCTATTTCAATTTTACGATCTTCACCATCATGGAAAACTATGCAGCAGAACGGATGTTATGCCGCGATCCACAACATATAAAGTAGTTAAAAACGTGACTCGAACAGGTTGCTCTCCGATGACAGCTGCCGTCGTCCTGTATCTTCACTCTAATCTAAAGCACCACGAACAACCCTAAAGAACTTAAGGGGAAAAAAATAATAAGGGTCAAGGGTGGGTTGTTCCATGATGGTGAAGATCGTAAAATTGAAATAGAACTTCACTTAAGGTAAGTTCGTTTAATTTAGCAATTTTACTCTTTCACCATCATGGAAAACTATGCAGATGTTTAAAGCTAGGGTTGTGAGTGTACTAATGAATAAGGGCTCATGAAGAAATCACATGTTTATTTTATGGAAGAAAACTTAAAATTACATGTCATTTAAAACCTCTTATTCTTGAACATTATAATGCGAGAATGTTTAAATTTATTAATAACATGGACATAACATATATCCACATTTTATACTCAACAATGCAAAATAATCAATAACTCAACTAACTAAAAGAAAACATTCCTTCTTATAATTATAACTGCATAAAACATTGACATAAACAAAATTAAAAAAGCGAACTTAACTCTCTCATTCTCTTAGAGAATCACAAATTAATGTGCTCATGTTATTAGTGTCCTCTAACAGAGGCCTGTTATAAAATTTTGCAAAAACACTTGAATTGCGAGACCAGCCCGCACATTTCCTTATGGCATCTATTGTCATACCAGCCCGGCAGGCTGCAGAGGTGGAGGCATGCCTAGTACTATGAGAAGAGAAAATATTTGTATCTATGCCTGCCTCTTGCATGGTACATTTTATCCATCTACCTATAGATTGAGTTGACACTTTTTTGTATGGTTTCTTGTAGGTAATAATTAAGTCATTGATGTCTTTCCTGTTATCTTTGGTTAATTTGATGTAATCAATAACAGTTTTTACAGGGCAAATATCTGGTTTTGGAGCATAATATGACAATTTTAAGATTGGTGGTTCACAACCCTGTCTAGATGTTTTTATCAACTCTAAAATATTTATAGTCAGACCTGTGTCACTATAACTAATATTGTTTAATTTGATTAGTGACAATGTTTGAATTCTGTGGCCTGTAGTTAATGCTAAAAGAGTGACGAGTTTCTTTGTTAATTTTTCAATACTTAATAACTCGTTAGGGGACCAGGATGATAATAGACTAAGTACAGTACCAGGGTCCCAAGTAGTGGTATATTTAGGCTTAATTGGTCTTGTCCTAAAGACTCCTTTGAAAAACCTTTTAATTCTATCATCCGTACCCACCTTTGGACCCATTAGCAACGATAAAGCGGATCTGAAACTGTTTAGCGTACCATAGGATGCGCCAGAGTTAAAATGGTTTGTAAGAAATATTAATATGAAAGGTACTGAACCCTCATATGGTACGATATTATGTATTGAGCAAAAACTCCACCAAAGCTGCAAGCCTGTATTATATTGTTTAATTGTAGCATGCGCTAAAGAGGACAACATAATATTAATTGCTGAGTGTGGCACACCTCTCCGTTTCAGCGCCTCGCTGAGAGCAGCCCTGCAGCCAGGGTAAGGGTCTGATGTAACGGATGATGATCTCTGAAATGGGAGGATAATAACCATTTACTTGGTTTGAAAATAATTGGGGGATTCTGTAACAAAGCCGTAAATATTGGGAACCAGGGTTGGGTTTTCCAGTAAGGGACAACTAAGATGCCTGTAGCTCTGTCAATTTTAATTTTTTGTAGTACTCTCAATACTAGATTAAAAGGTGGAAAGGCATAAAAAAAGTAATTTGACCATTTAACTGTAAATGCATCAATGGCTATTGCATCAGGATCTTTTTTCCAACTAATAAAACGTTTACATTTTTTGTTAGACCGTGATGCAAAAAGGTCTATCTCTGGCTCCCCAAGCTCTGTAACTATCGTTAGAAATGCGATATTAGATAATTCCCATTCTATTGTCTGTTTCCTTGACTCATAATCAGCTACGGTATTTTCTTTCGTATTTATGTAGGACGCAAACAAAAATATGTTCCTAGCCTCACAAAATTGCCATATTTCACGTGTAATACCGTTTAGATGAGGGTATTGGACTCGTCCCATCCTATTAATGTATGATACAGCTGTTGTATTATCAATTCTTATTAATATATCACAGTTTGTTAAGTCACTGGTTAGGCATTTTAGACCAAAAAAAGCTGCCTTTAATTCTAAAAAGTTAATATGACATTTTTGTTCCTCTCTTGTCCATAGACCCGCTGACTTTTTAGACTCACATACTGCCCCCCAACCAGACCGTGATGCATCGGTAAACAGCTCAGTGGCGTATATATACTATCTTATAGGGTTATTAGATCGGTTAAGGCTGGTAAGCCACCAATTGAACTCTGAATGTAAGTATTGAGGTATTTGCATATGGGCATCATAGTTATCTTTATTATATTTAAGTGCTAAGAACTTTTCCCTTTCTAACAATTTAGTATATAGAGGCCCATATTTAATGCCTGTGCAGGCAGAGTTCAATAGGCCTAAAAGGTGAGAAAATTCCCTGATTTTACAGAGTTCTTTATGTTTAAAGGATTTTACAACTTCTGATATAACATTTATTTTAGACTCAGGGAGGGATATCGTCATGTTTTCGGAGTCTAGCATGAAACCCAAATATTTACAATATTTAGATGGTAGGAAACAGGTTTTTTCTGTATTAATTACAAATCCTAAGCTTTGTAGCAGTTGACTAATCTCATGAATATTATTAAGGCAGGTTGTATATTCTTCGCTAAAACAGATAATATCATCGAGATAAATTGACAGAGTTATGTTCTGTTCTCTTAAGTAGGAAATGACTGGCTTTAATAACTTTGTGAACGCGTAAGGGGCCGTGCAAAGTCCAAATGGTAGAGCGTTAAATTGATAGAGTTTGTTATCAAATTCAAATCTCAGAAATTTCTTACTATTATCTGCAATTTTGACCGAGAAATATGCCTCCTTCAGGTCTATTGTGGCCATGTAACAATCTTTAGTTATTAATTTACATACAGTACGTAAATCTTCTAATTTGAAGTGTTGAACACTGACATATTTGTTTAGCTGTTTCAGATTTAAAATAAATCTGTTATCACCATTAGGCTTTGGAACAACAAAAATTGGAGATAGAAATTGATCTTCTCGATAAGTACATTCAGAAATTGCTCCTAATTTTTTTAATTTAATAATCTCTGTTCTTAAGTTGTGAATTTCACTACTTGACCAATAGCGATTGCAATCCAGTTCATTTCTTGTAGGTATGATACTGTGGAATGGAATGTCATAACCTAACACCCATGATAATATAACTTCATCATTTGTCAGTTGTTGCCAATTATGGTAATAATATGCTAAGCTACCTGCATGTACCTCCATTAACGACGGCGTAATGGTCTCGACTGCTGCCTGGGAGCCGGACGCCGGTGCTGGTGTTGTTGCTGGTATGGTTGGTACTGCTGCTGGTAAGACTGGTAATGCTGTTGGTTTCGGGGCCCGCCTCTTGTCTTGGGGTCTTTCTGGGAAGTTTTCTGAGGCGGGCCTTTCCAGTTTAAATTGGTGTTGTTGGGCTTAAATGGCTGTTTCTTAGCTGCTTGTTTATTATTATTAGCTTGTTGGAGTAGTGAACCATTCCTTTCTATTGCTTTGGCTGTTTTTATGCGTTCACCCAAATTCTCTCCCAACAAGAAGGAGTCTGTTGGGGCACTTGTGATAGCCTGTCTCACAGTGCTCGGTAAAGAGCTTAAAGCCAGGTGTCTCCTGGCAATATTGTCATAATGGTACATGTTACACAGGATTTTTGCAGAATCATTAATGCCTTCAATAAGCTTCACGCTGTTCAGGTTCCCCTTTGTAATATCTGTTACAAGTGAACCTAAACAGGAAAGAATCTTTCCAATAAGATTTTGCCGATACTCAAACCTCTTGTCCCTTTTGACCATAGCATCTGAGATAGCAGCAACAAGCTCTGAGTTGAGCTTGGGGGCAATAGCCTTAGAAAAATTTTTTGGCGTTAGGTATTTATCAACCAGCGAGGTCCACTTTTCTTTATGTATTCCTGTTTTAATGATATTTTCCCACCTGTCAACAATTTCCTGGCGGATACTATCTCCAATCTTTTCTGTAATGTTGCCCTCATCACCGAGGGCAAGTAAAAATTCCTCAGGGAGTGATTCATCAGGTGGTTGTGTTTCTGTAATGGTCATAAAAAATTTCTTATATTTCTTATGTGAGCATAATCTCCTAGGAAAAATCAAAAAAGTTTGAGTAGTTGGCTTAAACTCAGGTCAATAAAAGTCTGTCTGCCCTGTAACGAGACAGCTCTAGAAATATGTAAGTATATGAGACAAAGACATGAGAAAAAAACACCATGAGATAACATGGTGACCCTCTGAATATATAAATGAATTCCTGTGCAACATTGCCATATGCTTAGCCGGTCATGTCTGGCCTCAATTAAGGAACCAGCTCTATAAATTTTAAGACCATTGTGCTATACCAACTTAAAGGGAATCATAATGCCTGCTAGAGCAGTAAAAGGTTGGTCTATGTGCCATAGTATATATCACAAAATAAAAATGGACAAACCATGTGATAAAGAGGGATTTGAATGCTTATTAAGTACTTGTTACAGCAATTGTATTACACACCTGTCTCATCAGAGTTGTTGTCTTCAGCCCTATCCCCGCTAGGTCCAGGCTGAGGCTCAGCTTCAGTCTCCTCAGAGGTCAGGTTGAGCTTACTCTTTTCTCTATTCAATTTTCTTTCATATCTCCTAATCTTCTTCAATACTTCATCCTCCTTTGAAGTGCTTCTTCTTTTCATAATTTACTTTTTCAAATTACTTTCACTTCACACACACACTCGCACGGGAGGTAAAAGTATAAGGGAGTGAACAGCGAAAGACGCTAACCGTAATCGTTACAACGGGAAAGGAAAAGGCGCGAAAATTCGCGCTTTTTTTTTTTTTTTTTATAGGAGAAAGAAGATAGCGAGATGTATAAATTTAAGGAACAATAAATAAGGATCGTAGAAACAAAGCCCGAGTCGTTCACATATTATCATGTTACCTAAGGTTAAAAGACCTCGCTTATAGATATAATCACAGCTTAGCGTGTATTAAAGGAGTAACATACCTTTATTAATGCACATCATTTCGATTTAAATTCGTAAACAACATAGGTAACCTCATAATGTTCCAAGGTGCCGGTCGGCTCTCGACGCTCTCGTAAGGTGTTTTCATAACACAGTCACTAGTTATTCGATTTTTGCACTTAATAATTTTCTACAATAAACACAATTAACTACTAAAACACTTCCAAAAACACATAAAACTGATATTAAATTGGAAATGCGTTGTGGCCCACGGACACAACGTCCATAGAGTGAAGATACAGGACGACGGCAGCTGTCATCGGAGAGCAACCTGTTCGAGTCACGTTTTTAACTACTTTATATGTTGTGGATCGCGGCATAACATCCGTTCTGCTGCATAGTTTTCCATGATGGTGAAAGAGTAAAATTAATATCAAATACACAAGCCTGTAGTGCCTCGAAGCTGAAAAAAAAACGATGTTCTCAATCTACTCAATCAAAAGATACTTAAGTACAGTCATTAAAAAAAGGTGTTTTCATACAAATTGTAGTGAAATCAAAAGCTATAGGGTATTTCCAGCTGTCCTAGAAACTTGAAATTTGGTGTGAAGGCAGCACAACCAATCAGATAAATCTGAAAATCTCAAATTGTTGTCTGCGTAGGTATAGTGCGACATTAAAGAGTAGAAAACGGATAAAAAAGGAACTAATATTTTTCGTACAAAATGGTTGCCATATTTAAGTACTTTAGACATATATGAATAAAGTGGCGCCCTCATTTAATTTCTACTCTTTATTGTCGCACTATATGCTATAACCAATATAAAATGACCCCACACTGGGTACATGTTGCTTAGGAGCAGTACAATTCAAATCATCCGACTTAGTGGGAAAATCTTTCAAGACTCGATTTCCGTGATAGACGAACTATTTACATACTTACCTACAAATTTGCACGGAACCCTCGGTGGGCGAGTTCAACTCGCACCTTGAGCGGTTTTTTTTTTCATATTTAGAAGTACTATGGAATACAAACGTAATTTTGTTCACGGCGAATATTCATGTTAGAACTTAAAATTTCGTAGCGGCTTCGGATCCCTACTCCCTTGAAAAAAAAACATTGCACAATTTATGACGTAACTAGCCCACCTGGTGAACTTTGTACCACCATAATAGTCCGTATCTATGAGAAAATTATTTCACTTCATTTTTTTTCGTGAATTTTTCCCCCTCATAATAAAATTGTTATTTTGCTATTCTGGGCGGAGACAAGTCCAAAATATCAATCACATCATAAAAATCTATTCAGCCGTTCTCGAGTTATAAATGGTGTGTATTGAAGGAATAAATAATCTAATTTAAAATCTTAACTGTTTTTTATGATTACCGCAAAAAAACTACATTCGCCCTGGTATTGGCAACACTGACCGTAACGCAAACCGCTCGTCGTTCGTCTCACGGTCGAAAAAGTTAACGTATTCGATGTACATTACACTCGCGACGAAAGTTGCCCAAACGCGCCACGAGAGGCGCTGTCTTGGTTTCCATACTAATTGATAATTTTACGCTAACGCAATCGAGACGTATTTTAGAGCTCGCCGATTACACTAGGGGTACTGGTGCGCGGCACCGCGATAACGGCCCGTTAGATGACAGTGATCTCTTACTTTGTCTGCAAACAATAAACCTTTACATATATGACAATTTTTAGCACGTTCATGAGCTAAAGAATCTTCTACAGTAAATATCATGGGAATTTATTTTTCTAAAATGTTATGTATGTCTTTAATATGTCTATATAAATAATCTACGAATTTCTGAGCACAATCTGGACCTCGGTATGGAACAAAACGATTAAGTTGCTCATCATAAGAGCAAATTATATGGTACGCGAAAGCGGCTGGTAAATGTATTTGTTTATTTGTAGTAAAACTACTGTCAGTGTTAGGTTCACAGTCCTGATAGGGTTTAAGGATTGTCTCAAAGTCAGCATACACGACAAATGGAACGTCTTGTTTTCGTTCAAAATGCTTAAATTCGAGATAGGTGCCTTTCTCCGGAAGTACCGTAGCAACCCCACTACAAACGTAACTATTGAAACCGTGTTCAGTTTGAAAAAATATCAGACAGTCTTCGCAGAAATAAAGCTTAGCATGATGTTTGGTAATCTGACCGCGAGCAAGACGCGGTAAATTAGTAATCAAAACATAATGCGACTTATTACCGCGTTCGATTAAAAGTAAATTGATTCGATGTTTCCTTTTATATTGCGATCTGTATAGAGGTCCTACAAGAGTTCGGTTGTTTTTTAAAGAATATACGTTAATACTGATATTAATATTGTGATGCTCAAACGTAATGATATCGGCTAAAGTGACAGGGAAACACATATTATCAAGTTTTAATACGTCTTTAAAATGAGGATAAGATGATAGACGCTCGCGATGGTTTTTACATGGGTAAAGAGCAGCAACAACACACCAGAGAAAACAATAATTATCATGATTTTGAATATTAATGCAAGCTTTTTTATTTTTTATTATCTTAGGTAAGTCTATGTAAGATGACGCTTTCAATGGTTCATACTTATTTATGTTAACTTCTAAATACAAATTAGATAAGAAAGTCCAACCAGAATCGCGCTCCTGAAATTCTTCGATTTTTTTCTGTATACTAATAATTATTGTGTTTAAAAGATCTTCGAATTGATAATTTTGATGTATAGAAAAATTTTTCGTTGCAAAAGATTTCATTTGCTTGTCATCTTTAAACAAAAGAAAATCGCCAAAATATTCGAAATTTACTTTGAGGGACACATGTTTTTTAAGCGAATTTTCAATTTTTTTTTGCATTTTAGGTATTACTGTAATCAAAAATGATTCAGGTAAACAAGACTTCAGCTCATCAGTTGTCATTATTCTATAAGATGCTATGCTACCTTTAAAAGCAGACGAAATTTCAACAACCTCATCGTTTAAATTTACACCCGAATTTTTTCTATGCTTATTACTTCTAAGGTGCCCTACCCACTTCCTGCTTTCTACTGTAATTGAACACTGAGTGCAAAAGGGCATGTTTTATGTAGCGACTTTGCTTAAGCTGTAATCCTGGTTTTATATGTTAAATACACAATTTGATAGTTTCAATTTTATTCAAATAATAAAAAGAGACAACCTGCAGAATCCGTTAAAAGCAAAACTTAAAAGTACTAAATTAGTACCTACTTAGTATCGTTAGAATAAATTTGACGTTAGCGACCTTGAAAAGTACATTTATCTTTTTAATAAATTTTTGCTATGGTCTCCATTCAACAGTTTTATCATCGATTTGCGCCCTTAAAGTAATATCGTTAAAAGCGTTTAAATCATGGTTTCATAATAAATCGTTAAGTTTAACACATTTATTAAAAATTACTTGATACACAATTTGATGCAGTTTAAATTTTATTCAAATAAGTAATAAAAAGTGACAACCTGCAGTATCTGTTAAAACCAAAAAAGTACCTACTAAATTAGTACTTAGTATCGTTAGATTAAAATTTGACGTTAGCGTCCTTGAAAAGTACATTTATCTTTTTAATAAATTTTTGCAATGCCTCCCATTCAACAGTTTCATCATCGATTTGCGCCTTTAGAGTAACGAGAGCCTTTTTCCAACGCTCCTGACGTAACTCACCGCGAATATCAGCAGTGTTGTACACCCGCAGCTCCTAAAAAAAGTCTCCGTTGAGGGTGCAAGCTCGTTTTGTTGACCCATTCGGTACCCGGTTTATAATGGATGAATCAAGCGGATCACTCTCAGCAAGCTTATGGTTAACAGCAACGTCTTCAGGAAATATTCCGAACACGTCAAACGGGTTTTTAGTTTCTTTTTTCTTGGGTGCAGCAGATCTGAAATATAACAGACATTAAACAATGAATAAGACAGTTGTACTTAGTTCGCCGAAATTCATTAAACAAATTACAAGAAAAATACCTTGGGGTTGACGGCTTTCTTTTTTGAGCAGGTTTTTTTATTTTTGGGATACTGACATCTGCAGCGGCAACGCTCTCCTCTGAATCAGATCTGAAATAAAAAATATATTTTTTATTACTCGGCATTTAAAATAACCATATACATCGATAAAAAAAGAAAAAATGTTACCTTTTTTAAATGAAAAAAGTAGACAAACAATATTTAAGTAAATAAGTACCCAGCTGACAAAATAAAAAACATGAAATATGAAAATAAATATAAAATGGTTACCTGTTTGGAGCTAAAGCTTTTCGTTTTTCTGCCGACCTTCCCACTTTTGACCGAACGGTTCCGCTGTTTGCAACACTGATGGGTTCAAACTCTGAATCAGACCTGAAAGGAAAATAAAAATATTAATAATAATAATAATAAATCATTTATTGCGAACACATGTCCATAGATAGTTAGTAATTTTACCTTATATAACTATGTTAGTAAATTTAAATAATTCCATAACATTAAACATTCAATGACACCAATCTAATTAAAATGTCTATTATGATTATGTCACGATTACTTACATAATATATTGTACCTACAATTTTTAATATAAAACCACCGTGAGATTCTATCATATTGGAATTATCCATTATTAAATAACACAGGTCTCGAACCTTTATGTACAGTGTTCCAATGCCGTACAATGGGGCAGTCCACTCGGTCTAGAATGGTCCTGAGGAGGCTGTTCGGGCTGCCCCGCACACGCTGCATGAGGGAGGCGTCTCGCTTAATGCCTGTTGGGACCCTAGAAACAATATGAACCAAATGTTTTAATTTCGTTAGGAAAGTAAAGCGTTAGGTACGTTGAAATACATACTTACATTTTAATCGATGTATAAAGCAAATAAACTTTACTAACGTAGAAACTCTGCACAGCGTAACCTCTGAGCTGAAGATGTAGAAGACTTGATGCACTGTGCACGTCACGTTTGAAATTGGAAAGGAACAAATTAGCCCGGCGCAAAAGTTTTAAACGAAATTATTTGCTGATTTTACTAAATGAACTAGGGCTGTCGCATTCCAAATCACAATTGTGTATTATGCTTATGTGCACATAACAGTTCTTTATTTTACATTATTTAATTCTCGACGCGATGGAAAGAGGAACGTTATGAATTTGTCTATCTGTCTGTTGGTAAATCGGCCTACTTCGGATTCCACATATGCATGTATTCAAGATACCAAAAAACTAATCGAGAGTGAGTTGTAAGCTTTTTTTAATTTACTTTTTTTATTTCTTTATTTACTTATTTATTTTTTATTTATTTATTTCTCACCAGCTAAATTAAGGAATTACCTAAATATTAGTATTTCAGTAATTGTAGTAATCATTATTTCTTTTAAGAACATTTATATTCACATTTAATAGAGGTACCCATTCATTGTAAATTTATCCATTAATCATTGTCAACCCTACACCTATATAATATGAATATTATTTCGCAACCACGCTTCATACATGCACCGCATTTGTATATCAGCAAAAAGACGCCGATCGCACTGTGTGTCACATTACAACTTGATAACGTTGCGCAATAAAATTGGCTAATACCTAATTGGTAACATTTTCATGCTCAGTTCTGTACGTTAAAATTGTAAAGGAAACTGAAAAAAAAAACCTCCTCAGATCGTTCAAATAGCCTCAGTATTAACCGACTTAATTACTAAGTTAATGGGTAAGGTTAGTAATTGGTTAGCTCACACAACCAAATATATCATCTTACCTCACCTACTAAGACGAAGATTTAAACTTGGGTAAAAATGTGTTCTAGCTGTAATGTTTGCTACTTTACATCGTAATTATAAATACACATACAATTGTTATTTCCTAATACGAAAACAAACATTGTCTTGTTACAGGTACAAACATAGGGATAAACCTTTTTCAATTTGAACACAAAAATAAACAATTCCTATATTATTAACATTTATGATAACCTAACCAACTTAGAAAAGTTGAAAAACAATAGACATTTTCGCTTCAAAGGTCAAAAGTCAATATCTTAGAAACGGTTGAACCGATTTTGATAAAACAAGTCTAAGAACCATTGCTAGAAAACCTGTTAAATGAAAAACCGCATTTAAATCGGTTCATTCATTTAGGAGCTATGGTACCACAGACAGACACACAAATATCTAGGTACAAATTCTAGAGCACGATGTCAAAGTTTAACATAAGCGCTGTCTGTGGGTTAAGCACTGAACTATGTAGGTGTAAGTAATTTTATTTATTTTTTATTTATTTATTTATTCATAAAAAACTTACACAGCATAACAGTTTAAATCAAGTTACTGAGTAAGACAAACAAACAACTGGTACAGAAAATATACAGAGTAAGATAATAATAAAGATAACACTCAAATACAGGAAGAGAGACGTGCATCCATCGCCTCACAGAACCGCAAGCATTCATCGCAGACTTTCCTCCAGCGACCAGCAAACACGTCACACTCTGGAGCTGATGCTAGAAGCGCATTCACAAAGTGCAGCGCGCGGACCAGCGGCGACTGCCTGCGAGCAACGGTACGCGCGGACGGCTCCGCCAGTAGATGGCGGTGACGCGGCCTAAAACTAAATTTAGTCAGGGGCGGGACGTGCAGGCGCACCAGTTGTGCCACCAACTCGACGCTGTCGGAGTCCCCACGCAAGATACCACAAGCCATGGTTAGAAGCGCGTAACTACGCCTTACCTCCAAAGAATTAAAACCTAACACACCGAGCAAGAACTTCGTTGGGTACATGAATGGATAGTACCAGCATGTTTTTTTATATAAAAACCGGAGGAAGGCTTTTTGAGTTTTCTCCAGAAGCAGGACGTAAGAAGACTCGTGGGGACTCCACACGACAGAAGCCGCCTCCAGTTTACTCCTGACCAGAGCAGTGTAAACTAGTTTAATCACTCTGGGATCAGAAAATTCCCGTGCGTTACGGACAACAAACCCGAGTCTCCGATAGCACTTGGCAGCGAGCATCTTCATATGATCATGAAAGCTGAGGTGCGAATCAAAAATTACTCCCAAATCTCTAACTGAGTTAACGGGCACAATGGGCACGGTCCCTAGTTCATAGGAGGCAATAATAGGATGGTGAGCACGACTGAAGGTCATGACGGAACATTTGGCTGCATTGAAAAGAAGTCTGTTTTCGGCACTCCACTGAAACACTCGGTCAATGTCTTGCTGTAGCGAGCGACAGTCAGACTTCCGCTGAATACCGTAAATAAGTTTAAGGTCGTCGGCATACAGCAGGCATCTAGCGCACCTCAGCACCTCGGCGAGGTCATTAATCATGATGCCAAAAATTAATAGGCCCAATATTGGACCCTGGCTGACCCCAGATCTGGTGTGATAAGTTTCTGAGACAAAGCATCCGTGTTGCACATACTGCTGCCGATCGCGTAAATAACTGGCAAAGAATTTAAGCAGTAAAGGCGAGAAACCAATGTCGCTTAACTTCCTGAGAAGGATATCGTTATCGACGCGGTTAAAGGCTTTTTTAAAGTCGAAGTACAACACGTCAACCTGTATACCCTTATCCAAATGCTCAGAGATGGAGTCAACCAGAGTTAGCAGGTTGGTTTCAACAGAACGCCTCGGTCTAAAGCCATGTTGAACGTCGCAGAGGTAGGGTTTAATTTGAGCAGCGACCAGCTTATTCAAGATCGATTCGAATAGCTTAGCAACCGAAGAGAGAATAGCTATAGGTCGATGATCCTCAACACTTGATGCATCATGGGACTTGGGAATGGGTCTCATGCGCGTGATCTTCCAACGATCCGGATACACGCCAGTAGAGAGAGCTAAGTTAAAAATGAGAAGCAACGGGTAGCTTAGCCACTCTTTGCAACCCTTTAGAATGAAGGCGGGGAAATTATCAGGGCCAGGGGAACTTTGAGGCTTTAAGTGGCCTATGCAGGTAACAATATCTCCGATTGTGATTTTTTCAATATGAATATAGTTGCTAGTTCGTAATAAGTCATCACCGATGATCTTATCTTGATCGAGCTGAGGTACGGAGGCAAGAAAAACACTCGAGAAGAAATTTGAGAAGGCCTGAGCCGCCCCACTACCCTCATACTCCCTCCCCTCGTATGTCACCCGAGGCAGAAAACCACCTTTTGATTTTAGACTTGCTATATGTTGCCAGAAAACACGAGGGTTCTTACCAATCTGATTTTGAATATGGCGGACGTAGACGTCATAGGCTTGTGCCGTACGCAATTTTATTTCCGCCCTTAGCTTAGAAAAGTCAGCATACACTGCGAGGTTGCGGATACGCTTCCAATTCCGATGAAGGGCAGCTTTTTGCGAGATAGCCTTTATTAAGTCTGCTGTAAACCAGACTGGGTAGCACCTACTAGGTTTGGAAGATCTAGCTTTCCTCGGCACACAAATATCAAAAATATCATATATGACACGATAAAACAAGTCAACAGCAACGTTAACATCACGGCTCTCAAGAACTTTCTGCCAAGTCACTTCAGAGACTAACTGACGAAGGAGTTCGTAATCGCCTTTAGGAAAGTTCCAGTCGAGTGTTGAGTCAATATTGCTAGGTTTCGCTCTTCCACATTTAAGCGCTGTATCCAAGAGCGGCACAACGATTTCAAGGGGGGGGGGGTGGTAGGCATCACGATGTGGAACCAGTCCTCCGCCCTCCACTTCAGACACCTCTACGAGACGCGTGCGCCCCCGCACCAGCACCACATCAAGCACTCCTCCAAATGCGTTTAACACATCATTCATCTCTTTTAAATCGCAGACTGAGGTAAAATAACAATAATAGCTTAAAATACTAACAGACGTATACTTAGGGTTTAGATTTAAGTCACCTACAATGATAACGGCGCCTTTAAGAAGGTCGATAATAGATTCAACTTTATGAAAGAAACGCATGTAGACGTCATCGGAAACATTAGGCGGAATGTACACAACACAGATATGGATGGTAGTCCCCTCTACCGTGAAGGATGCCCACAAGTCCTCCCCGTCAGTAGTCTCCAGCTCCCGTCGCCGTCGCAGCACGATACCTGGCCGTGCGGCCAGCAGTACCCTTCCTCCTGATGATGATGATGATTTAAGTAAGTACCTTTGATGTACTGGTTTCGTATAGAATACAAATGGTTTCGAATAATTTCGATAGATGTCATCACCGCCTGCGCGTATGTCCATTTGCATGTTAAGAACAATAAACCTTAGCGAGCGCACTCGCTACGTAATTTGATCGAGTACCTAACTTACACTACAATGTCTTCGAGTTGAAATGACTTAAGTACATAATCATGTATATCACTTTACAACTCGTTTCTGATCAAACTTTATATTCTAGTCAGCAAGACATTTTTTACGTCAACATGATAAAGTGATATAAGTTATTTAGAAAGTGTGATAAAGTATCGCGGTCTCACAGATGGAGTTGTTCTACATTAACATCAATTAAATCACACTGTTTGGCTAAGTTTTTGCGATACCAATTTTAAATCATATTTTGGTTTTCACAAGTGTAGTGAGTTACACATTTTTATGTTTTCGTAATTTAAATAATGTTTACTTAGTGCTTTATTCCAGCGTAAATTAGTTTAAACCTAACTCGCGCTAACGATAGTTTTGAGATTGGTTGATATAAATAAATCCGACATACAATTCACCGTGTACATAAAACGCGGTCATAGCGATACATCCGAAAACAAATGCCGGGAACTAACGCGTCCTGGGTGACCCGACCTTGTCTGTGGAGTCTGATCAGCTTTGCGGATGAGTTGTATACAAGCCTCGGTGGGAGGCATCCAAAACCACCACGCACACAAAAAGCGGTCATAGCGATACATCCGTAGGTGGATGCCGGGAACTAGACGCGTCCTGGGTGACCCGATCTTGTCTGTGGAGTCTGATCAGCTTCGCAAACAAGTTGTGCAAACACCTGAGTTAACCTGAGTCAAGGCTGCGGCTTGAGACCGAGGAGCGCTCAGTGGCTTCGGCCTCGTGCATATCGGACTTGATCAACCCGGTGTGCATGGTGTACTTTTGCTTTTGCTTTATCTAGCTCAAACATTATTAAACATATCTATGTTAGGTTGTCAATTAGTTGAGACTTGAGGTGGACTGAAATTTAAAGACATTGAATAAATTCCCGTCGGGTTGGGTTGTCGTTGAACCTCGAGTCAAAACTTCGCTCATTCGAACGAGAGGTGGATGCCCAATGCGATTTCAGGTGTAGGTTGAGCGTTATGTTGAACGCGAATTCTAATAGGTTACTGTTAGGTTGGGTTCCGTTGGGTTTGAGTTGCTGTTGGGCTGATGTATTCGTTGCGTTGAACGAGAGGTGAAACAGAATGCCCAATGCGATTTCAGGTGTAGGTTGAGCGTTATGTTGAACGCAAATGCTGATAGGTCACTGTTAGGTTGGGTTCCGTTGGGTTTGGGTTGATTGTAGGTTGTGTGCAATTCATTGTATTATTGGGCTTCTGGATCACCACGAATGAGTGAGGGCGAAATTTTTCGCCCGATCGAATGAATGGTGGTCCAGAATGCCCAATAATATACTACTTACCTACAATAATAGTAGTTAAAGGTTTTATTACTATATTTATTTCAGAATTGAAATAGAAAACAACCAGAACGACTTAAGAAAAACAAAAATAAAGAATTTTAAATTTTTCAGTCATATTAATGTGACAGGTGAGCTTGGTGATCTGCGCACAGTTTTTCAAAGCGAGGAATAAGACTTGACACTGCTACTCTCATTTCTTGCTCCACATTGATCCTTGAGCGATATTTGTTCTTGATAAAAGCTACAGCTGAAAATCCAGCTTCACATAAATATGATGTTGCAAACGGAATGAAAATTCTTAAAGCTTTTGAAGTTGAATTTAACTAAAGTTTTAGCATAAAATCTGGTTCAGTAAAATATTTGGCGTTTTCATGACGTTCTTGCTGTAAAAAAGTGCGAATTTCTTCGTGTAATTCGAACACACGAAATAAATTATTTCCACGTGAAAGCCATCGTGAATTACAGTAATACAGCAGGGCCGTATGTTCAGCTCCCATATCTATGCATAGTTTTTTAAAAAGTCTGGCCTTTAGCGGCCTAGTTTTAGTTTAGTTTACTGCACCAATTACACATTCTAGTACTTGGTTCAGTTCAGAACTCATTGACTTTGATGCAAGAGCTTCCCTGTGGATGATGCAATGGGTCCACATAGCATTCTGTGTCTTTTTACGAATAAGCACTTGTACACCCCCATACCTGCCAGACATGGATCGAGCACCATCAGTACATACACCGATACACTTTTCCCAATCCAAATAATTTTCTGCAATAAACTTGTCAAGAATTCCAAACAAGTCTTGGGCCTTCGCACTTTCAGTAATGCTTTTGCAGAATAAAAGGTCTTCTACGATAATATTATCAACCAGAAAGCGTACGTAGCAAATAAGATGTGCATCATTATTACTGTCAGTAGCCTCATCAAGTTGCAAACCAAAATCCTTGCTTTTTATATTTTTCTATTAATTGGTAATTGAGATCCTCAGCTATGTCATGGATTCTTCGACTGATGGTATTGTTAGATAAGGGTGCCTTGGAAATTTATTTTCCTGCCGATTCTCCTACCATAATTTTCACCATGTCGAGTGCAGCTGGTAAAATAAGCTCTTCTGCAATAGTATGAGGTTTTTGCATTTTTCCACCCTTGAATGATGCTAACAGTGCGTTGTTAGGTACTGAAGCTTGCTGAGTAAACACGTTTTTTGTTTTTATAAAATTTTGTAATTTCCGTTCAAAAAAATCACGCGATTTTTCAGCCATAGTTGGATGAATTGTCTCGAGATGTCGCTTTAACTTACTTGGAAGCATATTTTCGGATGATAGTATTTTCAAACAAAGCACACACTGCAGTTTTTCTTCATTATTTACTTCAATGGAAGTAAAACCAAAGTCCAAATAGCTATCATCGTATTTACGGTATTTTCGCTTCTTTGCTTCCCCTCCACCACTAGTAGATGCTTTATCACTATCATTTGAACTACCGACTTGTTTATTTAATAAAATTCTGTCCATTTTGCGTGAGATTTTTGTCGAAAAACAAAGCTAAATGAAACACGATGACACGTACGTCTCTTCGCGCGGCTCGCGTTAAAGACGTGGGAGGGGTAGGTAGGGTATCAACGGTTTTCAAGCGAACGCGTAGGTAGTTTTCGGCGAGTGAGCGAACCGACGTACGTAGGTACCCTATGTTCTTTACCGATGCGAGCGCTCAAAATAGGTATTGTTGCTTTATACTCGAAGGTACCCGCGAATATTTGTGGTTTCGCATAATGATAGAGGTTCGACTCACGGCGCCCCTCATTACTTTCTACGGCGCACCAGGGCGCCGCGGCGCACACTTTGGGAACCCCTGGCTTAGTGCATATCAAGGACCATAAAGGATAGGACCGACAATCTCCATACTAAGCAGCGTGCTCCGTTGGTCAGTACCTCACTACGTCGCTAGATGGAGCTAAGAGTACTAAAGATCGTGATTTAATTATGTTGCCTATTTTATACGCACACGCAACTGTGAAGCAACAGCATAAAGCATTCGACAACATTCCTAGAGATACAGAGCCAAGTGAATAGATGGCGTTAGGTGCGATGTTTTATTTTTACGTTTCATCTTACGCATAGTGCCACTATATTATTATTATAATTGAACATGAAAATGTAAATAAAACATATTTTATAGTAAACTTTTTATTTTCATAAAATTATCTTCAAAGTACAATAATGACTGCGTAAATATTTCACAGTTATCAAAGTATGGAGCAAGGTGTTTGGTTGGAGCCACGACGTGTTTCCGATTTGCTATACCTACCCGCCAGATTCTGTGTGAATTGAATAGTATATAACACAGTTAATCAGAATCACATCACAAACGATTGTTTTGTGCTGTGGTTTTGTGCTCACTGCTCAGTTCGCTTTTTACCGTTTCTTTAAGAATTCGACGAATAACTTATTTTTGACCCTTGTTGCGACCCACCGGACTTTGTTTACGCTTAACTTATGACCTAGGCTTGATTTTGGAATTGAAGATGTCTTCTTACACGAAGTGTGTATTTCACAAATGTAAGAATACAAGTGAATGTATTTCGATGTTTCGTTTTCCTGTAAACGATCGGGAACGTGTAGAACATTGGATACGCAATTCAGGTAATTAGTGCATGTTTTCTTTATTTTTTTAGATTTCTAGCTCTCTAGTTATATACCTACCCTATGGTGGAGACGCCACCTCCACTCAGCTCCTTGAGCATTAACCATGAGATTTTTTACATAAAGTGTTTCTGATATTCCTGTACTTAAGTACTTATGTAGTTTGATTTTCATAGATAACTCACACAAGAAACAACTGTACAATAATATCACTCTAGAAGTGTGTCTAAAAATATCTGACATTATTACTAAGTATAACTCGATGTTTACTGTTTACCTTACAAATTTAAAGAAGATGAGCATCCATTATTTTGATGCAGTCATAAATCATGATCATGGATAGACTGATGAAATTGCGGGTGGACGTTAATATCGGATGCTCATATTCCTGTTTTACAAAGTCAGCACTATATAACCTACCTCTGTGGGTACCTATCAATAAGTACATATCTACAGATATACACCATACCAACAGCACTTACATACAGTATTTATTAATATAAACTTGGCTGTTTTTGATTATTTCAAAAGCAAAACATAAGTTAAGCCCTAATTTTAACTATATTATTTTTGCAGGAAATCTTTTGCTGGATTCTTTAACTCGTGAAGAACTGAGTCGTCGGTACATATGTGCAGCACATTTCCTGCCATCCAATATTAGTAAAGGACCAGTAAAAAGCAGATTGCTTGGACCCGCTGTACCAATTCATTTTCAGTATGCTGAAGTTGTTGAAGAATCTGTTCAGAGAGAAAGTTCTGCAGACAACACTGGTAAGATTGGAAGGTTCTATTACACACTCGTCGCAACCTGGTTGGTCTTCAGCTCATAGGAACAAAAAAGCCCTTAAAAATGAGGGTCGACCCGTTTTATAATCTTATCCCCTCCAACATTTAGATGTTTTTCTTGAATGTTGCTAGTTTACTACGGTATTAGAAATCAGGGTAAACTAATTTGATTGAATAAAGGAGATGTAGTTTCAAATCGTAATTTTTATTTCGCATAGATAATATTGAAACTAGCTTATTGTGAAAAATCATCACACATCTAGGTAAGCCAATGCCGGATTAAATCTCCTAGCACCTAAAATCCTATTGATCATTCGCTGAAATACTGCCGGGGCATTAGCGAGTCCGAACGGCATCCGCTTGAACTCGTAATGCCCGTCGGGCGTTACAAAACCGGTCAGATGGCGGCATTTGTCGGCCACAGGGACTTGGTAATAGCCAGAGGCTAAGTCCAGGGTCGTAAAAAGTGAATTTCCACTGAGGTTTGTAAGCTGATCCTCTATCAAAGGCAGTGGGAATTTGTCCTTAACTGTCTCTTGATTTAGAGCCCTAAAGTCGACGCAGAGTCTCTGTTCACCGCTTTTCTTTCTCACCATCAAAATTGGACTAGCAAAGTTGGATGTTGATTCCTGTATAATGTCATTTCGTAAAAGATCGTCTACTATCTCCCGTACCTGTTCTCTTTCCGAGTAAGATAACCGGTACGGGCGATATATGACGGGCTTGTCGTCTGTCAGGCCAATCTGCATTTCAACTTCAGATACACATCCTATTTCGGTCAAATCCATCGCAAAACAATCGCGGTAAGACTGTAAAAGGTTATATAATTTATCGAAGTCTTCGTTATTGATACCCTGTCCTACTTTAACATCAGCTTTATCAAGGGGCTTTAGTGATGTGGCCTCTTTGCCAACTTTATTTACCTGCTTAACTTCCCTTTCTAGAAACGAAATTGGTCTAGTAACTAAAGTATTCGCTTTTAGTTGGATGGGCATATGCGACAAATTTGTTATTACTAGAAACCCTTTGCCATCTGTAATTCGATACACTCCTTGGTGCAAATGATATTCCTTGCCGGTCTCGCTGCAATCATATCCTACGTATACGTCTCCGCTAAAAGAAGAGTCTTCTGTGTAAACATTGATAGGACTGGTTTCCATACGTATGGTTACGTCATCTTTTGTAAGCAAATGCAGAGGACTACTTTGTTTATTACATTTGTACCCAGAACTTGAGTAAAAAATCAACCGGGTGCTGTCCTTTAAGACCGATACGAATGGTAATTCGGTGAAATTTTGCCCAACTAGCAAGGGAGTTTGCATATACTCGTCGTTTATCACTAAAAATTCTAAGTTCGTGTCAACATCATCTAACGTCAGCCTAATGTTAGATTTATATAATGGGGTAATAACAGCATTACCGAAACCCTTTATGACGGGGAGCATGCGAAAGTCTTTGTCGAGGCCCAAGCGACTAGCTTCTGAGCTACGTATTAAACTACATTCGCTACCGAAATCTACAAATGCTACCATGTTTTCATCGTTTACGGTAACATGCTTGAAATATTTATCGTTGTGTGAGTTAGATGTCGAAATCTTTAAAACTTTAGACTTGTATAGTGTTGGACTTGCTTTCGACTTTTAAATTCAAAGGTGCCAATTTACATGCATCATTGTCATGCCCTACTCGTCTGCATTTTTGACACTGAATTATGGGCTTTGGGCACTTGCTAAATGAATGTCCCTTCGTTCGGCAATTAAAACAAGTCACACCACTCTCAAAGGATGCCGACGGCGCTGATGACGATGACACTGACTTGTTATCATACTTAGCCCTACCCCAATTGTTACGATCCCTACGCCTATTGTCACTACTACCAGCACGTTCACGTTCATAAACGCGTTGGGTACTAAGGAAACCAAGTAGTTCCTCTGGATCTTGACAGTGTAAAGCTTGTGCCCCATTTTGGATAGTCCGATCATTAATGCCGTCGATAACACAATGCACGGCTTTCCTACCTACTAGTTCGCATCTATTTATAAGCGCAACCTTACCATAGAAGTATTCACGATAGCTTTCGTTAGGACGAGTAGTACGAGCTAACATTTCCTTAAGTAAGCGAGCATAGTCGTCCTCACATGGAAAAGCTTTCCTTAGTCTACTTTGCCATTCGGCCCAAGTGTAAACAACCGAAGGAAGACTCTCGTACCATTTTTTTGCTAGCCCCACAAGTTTTAGAAAAGAAAAATGTGTCGTTTGCCTTTCATCCCATCCGTATATAAGCGCACACTCGTTCACTTTCTTCATCCACGTTTCGATGTCTTGCCCTTTATTATCTGGGTTGAACTCTGGTACCACGTTGTTAAATTGGTTACTTCATAACATTGAAGAATTCCTAGTGGCGCCCTCTTTCATGGTACTAATCATAATCATAATCATAAATATTTTATTGCTTGAAATAATGTTACAAAAGGTCTTAATTTAACAGTCAATAGTTCATTATTTCACCAAAGTGGCATGCAATTAATTGGTAATTTTAATTTAAGTGTCATTTACTTACATTAATTAAATCCAATTATTTTATCAAAATTCGAAATTATTATGTCACAATATAATTATCTATAAAACGTTAGTTGATTCATGTACCTAGTGATACCAAATAAAATGGACTCATTATTAATAACTTTTCATAATATTAATAAACAGTGAAATTAATAAATACCAAACAACAAAATAAAATAAAATGAAAACAATACATTACAATACAATACAAACATGCAACTTGACAGAAAAAAAATGAAAATTAATTCATTTTACGTTTTATATAGTACTCATTCAGAGAATAAAAACACTCATCTAACAAGAAGTTACTTAACATTCGGTAAAATTTATTGTTAGGAAGATTTGTCCATGTCAAGGGTAAAGCGTTATATATTTTTATTGCCATTTGGAAGCAGTTTTTTTTATTGAGCTGTAGTTTGCATTTCGGAACTACGAAAGCCTTATGAGTGACAGTACGTTTCCCTTTGTTACATTTTTTTTTAAAGAACTCCATGTTATTTATCACAAACTTGCACACCTCCAAAATATATAAACTCGGAACTGTAAGCAGCTTATGCTTCTTGAACAGTGGCTTGCAAGAGTCTGTCCAACTCAGGCCCCATATTGCTCTAATGCACTTCTTTTGAGATAGGAATACTCGTTGAATATTTGTTGCATTCCCCCAAAGAACTATTCCGTAACGCAGTCTAGAACAAATATAGCTATGATAGACAACTAGAGCTACTTTTTCGGAGGTGATAGATCTCAATTTTCTGAGTGCATAAACAAATTTGTTCATCTTTGTAGAAACTTCGTCAACTTGTTGTTTCCAATTCAAGTAATCATCAATAATAAAGCCCAAGAATGATACGTTTGACACTTGCTCTATCCTTTCCTTATGAAATTGTATGTCCAATTTAACTTTTTTGCTGTTATGGGTTAAAAAATGTATTATTTTAGTTTTGGTAACATTTTTATATAGGCCATTTTTCGTAAGCCAAGACGATATGTCATCTAAAGCGCCCAAAATATTACTATTCAATTCGTCTGTGTCTTTTGCCCTTATCATAACAGTCGTGTCGTCAGCAAATAGAACACATCGGTGCTTGATGCAGGTAGGTAGGTCGTTTACATATAATAGAAACAAAAGCGGCCCTAAAATGCTTCCTTGCGGAACCCCAGTAGGATTAACCCGCAGTGCAGAGTCAGCCACTTGTGCAGAGTTATCTGAGACAGAAAAAAATGCAACACGAGTAATCTGTTGCCTTTCAGATAAATAGCTTTCTAGCCATCTGTACGCTGGCCCTCTTATTCCGTATTTTTCCAATTTTGTAAGGAGAATCGAGTGGTTTACAAAATCAAATGCCTTACTAAGGTCTAAAAATAAGGCAGCAACCATTTCCCTATCATCTAAAGCGCTCAAGACAACGTTAATCAAATCAAAAGCTGCATAAGTAGTTGATTTGTTCTTTCGAAATCCTTTTTGTTCGGAACAGAAAATGTTGTTTATTTCCAGAAATTTTAAAATTCTTGCGTACATTGCCTTTTCAAATACCTTGGAAAGAACTGGCAATAAGGCCACAGGCCTGTAATTTGTTCTATCCAGCTTTCTTCCTTTCTTGAACAACGGTTTAATAATTGAGAACTTCAGTAGGTCTGGGAAATGACCCTGTTCCAGCGATAAGTTGACAACGTGGGCTAGAGGTTCAGCTATACTTCTGGAAATCGATTTTAGTATTTTGGTGTCCAGTTCATCGGTTCCTGCTGATTTTGTGTTCTTTAAAGACATTATAATTTTATATATCTCACATGGGTCAGTAGGAACTCTGCCTCGATAACGGATCATTGATAGGCCTTAGTGGCTGGTTAGGGTCCGGTATGGAGCCGGTCACAAGCCCGGATAAAAGAGGAGTGCACAGGTCGCGTTGACATATCGGATTAAATCTGGTATAGCAACGCGACCACCCAAAACCCCCAGGGTCAGTGGTGGGAGGACGTGCCGAAGACCCTCACAGCCGGCTGTGGGCAGCGGGGGGTTGGTGCAGATTGGGCTCGCGAGCGGACGGGGGTGGGGGGGTAGGGTCTGTGTGTGCAGCCCGTGATGGGGAAGAGGCGGTGGGTGGGGAATCCCGCGGTGTCACTAGCGATACCAGCGGGGTGAAGCAAACGCCCCTCGAAACCAGGAACGGAGAGGCGGGAGGGAGAAGCGGGTATGGAGAGGAACCCTGGGGTGTCACTAGCGATGTTCCAAGGGGGGAATCGGAATGCCGGCGGACCCCAAATGCCACACAAGCGACACAGAAGCTACCCATCCCAAGCTGGCGAGCCCACTCGGCACAATCGCTGTCGCGAACGACTGTGCGCAGGAGAGTTGGCACTCACTGCGTACGAAAAATGTAGCTGAGAGATGGCACGGGAGCACTGCCATCTTTCTAACCTTTTCTTCCCATTTAGACCAGCAATATGAGTGGTAATAAAACTGTAGCGAAAGCTGTAACTGCCAAGGCAGGACCTGAAGAGAAGACGAGTTCTTCGGAGATGCGAGGACCCCCAGATGTCCAATTAAACATGGGAAGCCTCAAGATAGGAGAGGAAGAGCTGTTGAGGTCACCATCGCCGGGAGGGACAACCGGTAGGGGGGACACACCACAGGCGGAGAACCCCTTTCAGGCCTATGTGTCGAAAGAGGCAAAAAAGAGGGCTAGGAGAGCAAGGAGACTTGCAGCAAAGGCTGGGCGCGGGGGTGGGGGGGAGGGGGCTGCTGCAGGACCAGTGCCTAGCAGCTCAATCCCCTCCTCTGCTGTGCGAAGCCTGAAGCTCAAGAGGCAAAGCACTGATGAGGGACAGCCGGGGAAGCCTCCGGCGAAGCGTCAGGATCTGGGTGAGGCGGTCGCGGCGGGGCCGCGAGACGAGGCAAAGGCGAATCGTGATCTCGCCGTGATGGTCCGCCGGGAGGATGGCGTTTTGGTGGATGAGGCCCTGGCGAAACTCATCAGGAAGAAGCTGACGAACCTGATTGAGGTGGAAGTCATGCGCATCTGGGATGGGAGGACTGGCGAGAGAGGCCCTCAATTCGTGGCGTCGGGGCTGGTGTCAGAGGGATTTTTCCTTGTGACACCGGCAACGGCGGAGTCGGGTGAGTGGCTCTTGAGTCTGGACTTCGGCGTAATCGACGGACACCGGATCGTGGTTCGGAAGCTGGTGAGAATGAGGGTACAGATATGGGTACCGGGAGAGCCAGACACAGCACGGTTTCTGGAAATGCTAGCAATCCAGAACAGCGATAGAGCGGAACTTCAGATAGACAAATGGAGACTGGTGAGCGAGGAGGGACTAGGGAACGGGGTGAAGCTGGTCTTTGTGGTACCGTTGACGGTGGGGGAGGGGTGGGGGGAGGTGAATACCATCACCCTCTTCTTCTCAGCCACCAAAGTCCGGGCCCGGATCATAAGACCCCAACCTCTAAACAAGCCAGAGCCGGAAGGGGGGGAACCGCCCAACATAGTACCTGCACTGGAGCAGGAGGGGACAGGACATGTCGTCACTTGTGAGGACGTGGATGACCACTCCGAGTGAAGGTGCAGGGACGCAAAACTACACAGCTACACTAATGACGACACAAACATGTAACACATTACACAAACACAATCACAAACACACCAAAACACAAACAGATATATGCCAAGTAAACCTCCAACACTGCAAAGATGCAATGTCCGAACTAGGGCAATTTGTTGCGAGGAATAGAGTTGAAATCGCACTGCTGTAAGAGCCTTATGTATGGAAGAATCAGGTGGTAGGCCTGGGACATCTGGGGGGGGAGCTTCACTACGAAAGGAACGGTGAGAGACCCCCCAGAGCATGCATACATGTAAGCAATAATGTTAGAAATATGGGTTGTGTTATGACCATATGTTGCAGAGACCTAGTGGTGGTGGAGACTATCTTCATCGACACGGAAGGGAGAAGACACAAGGTGGCATTGGCATCATGCTATCTACCGAGCGAGGATACAACGCCAACAAGGGAACTCGAAGAAATGGTACTCAGGTACAAAGGTAAGGAAATCCCCCTAGTCGTTGGTTGCGACGCTAACGCACACCACGAGGTGTGGGGGAGCAGCGACACTAACGGCAGGGGGGAATCACTCTTAGACTTTATAGTAAGCAATGACCTAGACATAATTAATGAAGGTGATACACCTACATTCGTAACTAGGGTAAGGAAAGAGGTGCTAGACATTACGTTAGCAACGAAAGGAGTGAGAGAAAAGATCAGAAGCTGGAGGGTGGACACTGAGGACAGCATGTCTGACCACAGAAGACTACTTTTCAGCATAGACGACACGGTAGAATCAGTTAAGACAAGAAACCCAAGGAAAACTGACTGGGCGAAGTACGAGGAAGAACTGAGCAAAAATGTGACTGAAACAGGGAAATGCAAGAGCATAGGAGACCTGGAAAAGCGCGCATCTAGACTCAGAAGTGATATAATAGAGGCATACCATAGGGCATGTCCGGAGAGAGAGATACGTTCCGGCAATGGGCAACCTTGGTGGAACAAGGAGATGCAAAAGTTGAGGAAAGGTACGCGCAGGGCAATGAGGATAGCCATTAAGAAAGGCGACACTCAAAGCTGGGACGCGTACAGGAAAGTAAGGAACAAGTACTCCAGGCTAAGAGAGCAGACAAGCCGCAAAGGCTGGAGGACATACACAGAAGAAATACAAAAGTACTCAGAAGGAGCGCGTATAGTGAAGCTACTAGCTGGCGAACGTACGTGCCGATTAGGAAGCCTGAATATAGGAGAGAACTTGATCACGGATCCGGAAGAGGTTCTGCAAATCATGCTAAGAACACACTTCCCAGAGTGTGAAGAGGCATCAACAGAGGAGGAAGAACAGGTGGGAAACCAATCACCGAACTGGGGTGCTGCCGAAGAGGTGGTGAGAGAGGAAATACTTGACTGGGCGATTGAATCCTTCGCCCCCTTCAAGGCAGCGGGACCGGACGGTGTAATACCTGCGCTACTTCAGAAAGGTTACAGATATATAAAAGAGAACCTGATAGCAATATATCAGGGTAGTATAGCGTGGGGATATATCCCTAAGGAATGGAGGGAAGTAAGAGCGGTCTTCCTGCCGAAACCGGGAAAGAAGACATATCAGGATGCGAAAGCGTTCAGAAGCATAAGTCTATCATCGTTCGTGTTAAAGACACTGGAAAAAATGATAAACACACACTTGAGACATAAGATAGAATGCAGTGAGAAACCGCTACACAGCAATCAGCACGCGTACATAGCGGGGAAATCAACAGAGACGGTTCTGCACCACCTAACTATCAGGGTGGAGAGAGCTCTAGAAGCTAAACAATACATATTAGGATGCTTCTTTGATGTAGAAGGAGCATTCGACAAAGCAACACACACGGCGGTTGAAGAAAGTCTAGTGAGAGAGGGGATCAACCCGACCATAGGAAGGTGGATAACCAAGATGCTCAGGGAAAGGGTTATAACAGCTCAACTGGGCCGAACCACGAAGAGTATCAGACCCAGAAGAGGATTCCCGCAGGGGGGCTGTCTGTCCCCTCTTATGTGGTGCCTACTACTGGATTCTCTGATAAGAAGATTAAATAAAGGAGGAATCTACATGCAAGCTTATTCTGACGATGGGGTAATAGTCCAGGGCACGGTCCTGAATATTGTCAGAGGGATCATGAGCAGAGGAATCACACAGACATTAGAATGGTGCAGGGACAGAGGACTAGACCTCAACCCGGCAAAAACGAAGGTGGTGCTATTCACCAACAAAAGGAAGATAGAGAAGATGACACCAATTAGCATTCACAGTGAGAACCTGGAAGTACTAAAAGAGATAAAATATCTGGGGGTGACACTGGACAATACCCTCAGATATAAGACACACATAAAAGAACAAGCTGCAAAAGCTATTAGGACACTGTGTCAATGCAAAAGGGCAGTGGGAAGGAGATGGGGCCTCAAACCGCTAATGGTAAATTGGATATACAAAGCGGTCATACTGCCAAGAGTGCTCTATGGAGCTATAGT
The DNA here is from genome assembly GCA_963691665.1 of Clepsis dumicolana. Classification (NCBI taxonomy): domain Eukaryota; kingdom Metazoa; phylum Arthropoda; class Insecta; order Lepidoptera; family Tortricidae; genus Clepsis; species Clepsis dumicolana. The sequence continues at coordinate 2,894,359 of OY829534.1, read as the reverse complement.
GTGGTGGCACAGGGCCCGAATCAAAGAGTATCAAAAAGAGCTGAATAAGGTGCAAAGACTAGCATGCCTCATGATAACTGGGGCGATGAGAACCACCCCCACGAAAGCAATGGAGGTTATGCTGGGTCTTAAGGCCTTACACTTAGAGATAGAAAATAGAGCCATGGAACAGTGGTATAGAATGAATGCATGCGGGGAGTGGAAAGGAAACCACACCGACAAGAGGCATGCACTCATACAGAAGGAGGTGGCAACGAAGTTAGGAATGATGACTGGAAACAATGACCTCATTAAGAAACAGAAGACCTTCGACAAGAAGTATCGAGTACATCATACAATGACAATGCAAAGAAAAATTCGTTAAGCAGCTGGACTTGAACCAGCAACCTCGGTAATCCGTACCACGCTCCACCAATTAAGCTATACTTAACGTTGGTGTACCTAACGAATTTTTCAATGCCTTGTGTCATATTTTATTTGGAAGATCTCTCCTCAGCGCCATCTATGAGTAGCTTAATCAAGCAGCTCACCCACTACGGAACTTCTACAGTTACGCATTAGTGGCAAGAGATGGAGCTATTTTCTGAATCAATGAAAATAATCGATTTATTGATTATTTTTGTTTTATTTTTATGAAACATTCATAGAATGAAATTCAACATACAATGACAATGCAAAGAAAAATTCGTTAAGCAGCTGGACTTGAACCAGCAACCTCGGTAATCCGTACCACGCTCCACCAATTAAGCTATACTTAACGTTGGTGTACCTAACGAATTTTTCAATGACTTGTGTCATATTTTATTTGGAAGATCTCTCCTCAGCGCCATCTATGAGTAGCTTAATCAAGCAGCTCACCCACTACGGAACTTCTACAGTTACGCATTAGTGGCAAGAGATGGAGCTATTTTCTGAATCAATGAAAATAATCGATTTATTGATTATTTTTGTTTTATTTTTATGAAACATTCATAGAATGAAATTCAACATACAATGACAATGCAAAGACATGTATTCATTGTATATTGCATTGTGTTGTCATTGTATGTTGAATTTCATTCTATGAATGTTTCATAAAAATAAAACAAAAATAATCAATAAATCGATTATTTTCATTGATTCAGAAAATAGCTCCATCTCTTGCCACTAATGCGTAACTGTAGAAGTTCCGTAGTGGGTGAGCTGCTTGATTAAGCTACTCATAGATGGCGCTGAGGAGAGATCTTCCAAATAAAATATGACACAAGGCATTGAAAAATTCGTTAGGTACACCAACGTTAAGTATAGCTTAATTGGTGGAGCGTGGTACGGATTATCGAGGTTGCTGGTTCAAGTCCAGCTGCTTAACGAATTTTTCTTTGCATTGTCATTGTATGTTGAATTTCATTCTATGAATGTTTCATAAAAATAAAACAAAAATAATCAATAAATCGATTATTTTCATTTTTATCGAGTACATATTGGAGAAAGAGAAAGCTGGAAGGTAGAGGTCGAACATCCGACAACTATCTGTTTCACGGATGGTTCAAGAAGGAAAACGACCCAACTAGCCGGAGCGGGTGTAATTATACCCAAACTAAGAGCAAGAGAGTCAGCACCACTAGGCAAATACGCCAGTGTCTTCCAGGCAGAAATATATGCGGTGACAAAATGCACCCATATGATACAAAAAAGCCTAAGGGAGGGACGGGATGTGGGATCGGTGGTGATATACTCGGACAGTCAGGCAGCATTAAAAGCGCTGAAGAAACCAACAATCAGCTCCTCACTGGTGAGGGAATGTAGAGAGGCGCTTAATGGACTGAGCGACCGCACAAAGGTTACGGTGGCCTGGGTACCGGGACATCATGGAGTAATGGGTAACGAGAGAGCAGACGAACTCGCCAGGGAGGGAGCTGGAATGGAATTTATAGGCCCAGAACCAGTACTTCCAATCTCAGCGGACGTCACCAAAGGAGTTATGGACAAACTCAAGGAGCAGGAAGCAAACGCAGAATGGAGACAGGATGCGGGCTGCCGTCAGTCAAAGATGATAATGGGTAGTATCAACCAAAGAAGAACCAGGTATCTACTAAACCTAGGTAAGAGTAGCTTAAGACTTATGACAGGTATAATCACTGGACATAATGTATTAAACAGACATCTAAGTATCATGGGAATTAAAAGCGACTCCTCCTGCCCACACTGTGGGAAGGAGGAGACGAGCAAGCATGTCCTAGCCGAGTGCTTCATGTATGCGGCTGCGCGACGCGAGGCATTCGGAAGCGATGAGCTGAGAGAAGACGAACTTAAGGATGTCAACCTAAAAGATGTCCTTATGTTCAGCAGGAGAACGAGGAGACTCGAGGAGAGATGCTGCGTGGGAGCGCCGCTGGGGCAGTAACCGTCGGCTCCAAACCACGGGGAACTGGGCTGAATGAACGCACAAGACGATCGACAGCCCGCCTGATCCAGCCAGGCGTCCCCACACATCATCATCATCATCATCATCATGGGTCAGTAGGTTCAAGGAAGATAGTTTTATTTGAGTTATCTAAAGTGCAGGTGTAGGTCGGTTTTTTACTCTGTGTTTGTGTTATATCAATGAAATAATTGTTTAAAGAATTGGCAATATCTACCGGTTTAGTTAGTATTACATTATTTTCCTCGATGGTTTTAATCTCTTTCGAGTTATTGCACTGCCCAGTGTTTGTTTTAATTATGTTCCAAGTTTCTTTACCTTTATTTTCCGCAGCAAGGAGTCGATTCTTGTTATATATCTTTTGAGCAGAGCTGAAACAGTTCTTCAAGACTCTCGAATAGGTTCTAAATTTAAGCTTGCGCTGGATAGATTTGCATTTATAGTACTGAAACCGTAACTGACATTTTGTTTTGCAGCTTTTCCTTAATCCTTTTGTTGCCCATGGTAGATTCTTAGGTTTTATAGCAACTCGAATCCCTACGACTGGAAAACATAATTCAAAAAATAACAAAACCGTATCATGCAAAACTTTGAAAGATTCCTCTGCATCCGTCAATGTCATAACTTCAGAGAAACTCAGGCTGCCAATACAATTTTGGAACTTCTTCATGTTATCTTCGCTAAAGTCTCTTTTGTAGATAAATTTGAAACTTTTATTTTTTATGTCTACGTCATTATTAAATTGAATGGTCTGAGCAGTGTTGTGATCTGACAGACCCAGATTGTGTATTCTGCCATTCACCCCATCAATGTTACTCAAAATATTATCAGTGCAGGTTTTTTGTCGTGTGGGTTGAGTAATGTGAGACTCATATTTATAATTATGTAATATGTCATTCATTACTATCTTATTTTTACTATCACTCAAGAAATCTATGTTAAAATCTCCAGTGATTTCAATTTTTCCCTTAAATTTATTCAAAATTGTTAAAAGCCTATTAAAACATTGAAAAAAAACCTGAATATTCGAGTCCGGGGTGCGATATAAGCAAACAACTATCAGATTTAATGATTTTATTATAATACCGCAAACTTCAAACTCTTTTTCTCTACTAAATTCCTTTATCGAATTGAGATCTTCAAATTGTAGATTATTCCTGACCAATATGCATGTACCACCTCTTTTTTTATTTTCCCTTGAGTAATTTGATGCCAGAGAATAATTAAGTAATGACAGATTAAATTCATCACCTTTTTTTATAAATGTCTCACTAAGGCAAATTATATCGACATCAGTATGGTTTACCTTAAGCTCTGAAATAGCGATTTCTAACTCTTCTGTTTTGTTTAGAATCCCCGCTATATTTTGGTGTAGAATAACAAAAGTGCTATCCTCCTTTTTCACGAAAAAACTTAGTGTTCTTTACAATAGGAAAGTAGTCGGTAATTGTACGTTTTGCATTCATTATTGAAGACGTGTTTGTCTCCTTGGGCTCTACTGGTTTCTTGCTCTCGTTACTCTTTTTCCTGAAATAAAATGGAATCGTTCCTTTGGATGGTGAATTAGGAGAACATTGTTTTGCGTTGGAGTGCCTGTCTACTCGTTTTGGCTGTAAAAAATCAGAAGCGTACTGTATGTAATCTATTTTCGAAATCAACTTAAAACATGGTTCATTTATATACATGTCTTTTGACTTGAAATAATAGTTTGTATTAATATAACTACAATTTGAAAAGTTGCTTGTGATTAATTTTATATTCTTGTTTAACAGATTTTCATTAAGATAAGGGTTACACAAAACCGGCAAAATAAATATATTGCTGATCTGGGAAAGTTTATCGAGGGCAATGCCCATATTTATATTTAGTTTTACCGGGTTTAAATCATTTGCCCCCACACACAACACTACTATATCGTCTCTAGATGCGAAATCTCTGATTTTGTCACAGTATTGCAACACATGAGTCGAATCGGCCTCTGACTGGATAAATGCGCTGGGTAGGTATTTGTCATTCCATTTTCCTTTTCTGGATGCTGCTACGGCTGCCGCGAGTCCTGATACCTGCTCGTCTCCCAGTATGTAGATGTGATGCTTGCTTCGTTTCTGAGTATCGTGATTGAAGTTTTGTTGCAGGTTATAATTGGGTTCAATACAATTTTTCGTGCCACTTAAAATATTCTGATCTGGCTTTGGCTTTGAATCAACAATATTTTCTTTTACTATCAATCTTTTTAATAAAGGTGTGTTGGTTCGAAGTGAAGTGCGATTTTTATTTTTGCGTTGACTTCTGAGAGGTGTCAACACAGTTTGGCTGCTGAATAAAGTAAGATCATCAATTCCTACTGTTTTAAAAAGTTTTATTTTAGTTTCTAATTCTATAATTCGGTTTTGTAATTCCATAATCTCTTGGCTTAGTTTTTCTATTTCATGATGAGCAATATCTAATTCGTTTTTTAATTTAGTGACTGTTTCTTGCAGTTCGCCAGTCCCAATTGTACAATCTTCCAAGTTGTCGGGTAGGCTCAATAAAGTTCTCGTCGATAATTCTGAGTCACTGTTGTCGTTGTTATCACCCGACAAACTGGATAACGAAAGACTGCGTTGTAATTGTTTTTTTCCATGATAGTATCGTTTTCTCTTAGTAACATAGTCGATTTGGCTTTCATTTATGTTTAATGAGTCTTTAGACTATTAGAAAACATACAAAAAGCAATCTTCAAGAAAACATGCGATTGGGATTTGAACTTGGTTCCTCTTGATCAGTATACCGCTCCCTTTGCCGCTAGACCATGGCAAGCTACCGTTAAGATGCCGAAAAAGGTTATTCTTTGGCGACAATAATCGATTGGGTGTGTGGGTAAGATGTGAAACTGTGCTCCTATTGGTCAATCACTTGATGTGCGGTTAAATGATTCCGAGGTATGAGGAATGTTTGAACCAAATAACGCTATGCACTGATTTTGTCTTGTTAATTATTTGTATGCACTTTCACTTTGTGGGTTTTTTATTTCACTATATTGTGTAAATGTTCCCATGGAGCAGATATTTATCACTTTTTCACTAAGTAATTTATTTTATTAGCAGTTTTCGATTTAATGATGCGGAGCAAACTGACAGCGAGTCGTCACCGTAAACGCGCGCGCTCGAATCTGATTCCAATGAAATACTGATTCCAGTGATGAAGATTTATTTTTATGAGCTGTTTTTTTGCATGTTGCGCTTTCCTCGCTACAGTGGGGTGAAAAGTTTTGTGTTACACACGGGTGCAAATGTATTTTACTTCTCGTGTGTTGAAACACAAGCTAGCGAAAGGATTCTATCTGAAAAACTTGATGACTTCAGTCGCTGTCATGGAGCCGTTTGTATTTGAATCAGTTTCTTTCACCCGCTTGGGGTCAGGCTGTGAGGATTCTTCATCTGATGAAGAAGATTTTTGCCTAATTCTTTTTCTAATTTTTCGTGGCCTTCCACTACTACTTCTTTCGTCCATTTTTGCTCACCGGCCACTGTAATAACGAAATACGCGGTCAGTATTTACTTAAGTCGATTTTACTGCCAAAAGTTTTATCAAAATGCAAAATGGGTTGTCTGTCGCTTTAAAGTATTATTTGTTGCCTGAATAAATTTTCCCAAAAATTGCAGTGGTTTTAGCAATGTTATTTTACCTAAGCATTCGTAGTTTCAGAAGGCAGAGGTACCTTATTTCATTACTATATAGAAAATTCGAAAATCATTTAGTAATATAATTAGGAATTAAACGAACTTACCTTAGTGAAGTTCAATTCCAATTATGCGAGAGCTTCAACCGAAGACGATTATATTTTACATGGCAGCACACGAGATGATGCTGTCTCAGTCACACCTTTAAAGCCCTACTCATAAGAAAAATCTTCTATCTCCCTCACTCACTCCAATCCGGCCGGTGTCAGTGTCACTGCGCTCGCGCCATTTCTTTTAGAGAGATAGGAATACTTAAGTCTTCTTTTTTTTTTTAAGGGTTTTTGATGAAAGGGTAGGGGGGGATTGATAATCGTCTTCGGTTGAAGCTCTCGCATAATTGGAATTGAACTTCACTAAGGTAAGTTCGTTTAATTCCTAATTATACTTCGAGCTTAAACCGAAGACGATTATATTTTACATGGCAGATGTTCAGAGCGAAATTAGAATAAATAACAAGAGAAACAAAAAACAAAAAAAATAGACTTCAATCAGTTTGTTTTAATAACCAATTAAATACCAAATATTATTAGCTTAATGATGAAATCCGTCATTAATGTACAATATTTGTAATAATTGTGTATTTTAACTCAATTTGAATCAGTTTTAATTAAGTACCATTAAAAATGGCAATGAAATAGTCATTATTGCATGATGAATCTACAATTTCTCTTCTATAATATTTTAGGAATACGTTTGATTTATCACTCCAACCAGCAGCTTTTCTGATCGTTTCCAAATTAACTCCAGCTCTGTGAGCAGCGGACGTCGAGGCGTGTCTAGTGCTGTGCGCCCCGAACGTATCAATATCTACGCCACTATCACACAACACCTTTTTCACCCAGTGCCCAAGTGTCTGGGAGCCTAATTTTTTGTAAGGACTTCTAGTACTTATGAAAAGGTGATCGTCAGAGTTCTGATTACGAATCGATGCTGATTTTTCGATATATGTTTGGGTTGCTAAAGCAGGGCAGACACTCGGGTTTTCGCGTATGAAAGGTAATTTGATAAGCGGTTGAAAAGCTCCAGGTCGGGAGGTTTTTATTAAATCTGGTACTTTAATCACAATAGAATCACTCTCACACATTACTTAATTTTATCAAACTTAAAGTTTGCATCCTTTGTGCAGTTGCAATAGCTAATAGCGTAACAGTTTAAACGATAAATCCTTAAATGATATATTATCGTATGGATATATTTGTAACAGGAAGTATAGCCTTAAAAAAATCGTAATTATTACTCTGACAAAATGCCCACCATGACCTCAACGAGGAATTGTACTGCGAAAGTGTATTTTTAGCAAAAGATGCCATGACAATATGTAAAGCATTTTGCGGAATGCCACGTCTCAGAAATGACTGCCTGATAACCTCGAAGCCACCAGGGTAAGGTTCTTGTGAAGCGGATGGCAGTCTCTGAAAGGAGAGGACAAGAGGTATTTATTAGGTCTAAAAAACAGCTTCTCAGATACAACCAACTTCGTCCATAACGGATACCACGCCTGTGATGGCCAATCAGGTACGACTAAGATTCCTTCAGCCTTATCCAGAATAATCTTCTGTAGTACCTTCAAAATAAGGCTGAATGGTGGAAACGCATAAAAAAATATATTTTTCCAATTGAAAGTGAAAGCATCAATTATTTCTGAATGTGGATCGAGTTTCCAAGACGCATATCTTTTACATTTACTATTTTGTACACTTGCAAAAAGATCAAATTCAGGAGTACCAAAACTATCTTTAATTTGTTCAAATGCATAATCCGAAATTTCCCATTCAGTATCTATATTTATTTGACGTGATTCACGATCTGCAATAATATTGTCTTGTGATTTTATGTAAGAAGCAAAAAGGTATATATTTCGGGATTCACACCACTGCCATATTCCTCTTGCAAAATTATTTAAATGAATATGCTGGATGCCTCCCATCCTATTGATGTAGCATATGGCAGTGGTGTTGTCTATTCTCATCAAAATATGACAATTATTTAAGTCCCGAGCGAAAATTTTTAATCCATAAAAGGCGGCTTCTAATTCTAATGCATTAATGTGCCAGGTAGATTGAACTTTATCCCAATGTCCACCCGCGGATTGCTCGCCGCATGCGGCACCCCAGCCCGTAAGGCTAGCATCGGTATAAATTTCAAGATCGTAATCGTTATTATAGATAGGGCAGAATGAGCAATCTATTTTTTCTGCCCACCACCTTAAGTCTTGATTGAGATGAGCTGGTAATATCATTCGTTTGTTGTAGTTTTCAGAGTAATTTAAAGCTAAAAACTTTTCTCTTTCGAACATTTTTGTGTATAGACATCCGTATCTCACTGCTGGGCAGGCTGACGTCAGTAAACCTATATATTCCGCAAATTGCCTAATGGTGCACTTTTTGTTGTGTATAAAAAATGACGATTTATCTTTGATACGATGTTTTTTGTCGTCAGGTAAGATTATTGACATGTTTTCAGTATTGAAAACAAAACCCAAAAATTTACAATTGGTATGAGGTCTCATTTTACTCTTTTCCATATTTATCACGAATCCTAATGATTCTAAGAAAGATCTTGTAGTTTGTATATTATGCACACAGTCATCGTATGATTTACCAATGAAAAGAAAATCGTCTAGGTATTGAACCGACAGTAGACCTAAACTGCGTAAATATTGGACAACGGGTTTTAATAATTTAGAAAAAACGAATGGGGCGGTACACAGCCCAAATGGAAGAACATTGAATTCGAATAGTTGGGAGTTCCATAAAAGCGAAGCATTTTTCTATCATTTTTGTTAATCGATATTAGAAAATATGCGTCTTTCAGGTCTAGGGTTGACATATAGTCATTATGATTTAGTAATTTTAATGCAGTACGATGGTCTTCCATTTTAAAATGATCAACTTGTATAAATTTGTTCAATTTTTTTAAATTTAAAATGAATCGACATGTGCCATCTGGTTTAGGAACAGTAAATATGGGCGAAATAAATTGATCTTCGCATGGCTTACACGATGAGACAATGCCCTTATCCAACATGTCTGTGATACACTGAGTGATCATTTTAGATTCTCGTTTAGAGAAACCAACCGTGGCGGTAGGATCCGAGTTCTGAGAGGGTATTTCACGAAATGGTATAGAATATCCCTCAACCCACGACAAAATCGTGACATCTCTTGTTATATTACACCATTCGTTATAAAAATATGCTAATCTACCAGCAATAGGCAAGTTGGGTACCTGCGACAGGCAGCTCAGTGTCTCCTCCCCCGCTGATGATGATAAGAGCGGCTGGTCGGGTTGTGGCGGCGATCCCTCGCGGTCGGCGCAGGCGCTGGTCTCCGGGCTGTGGCGTACGGGCGCGTCTCGGAGGCCCCTGCCCGGGACGCCCCCTCGAGTTTAAAGCCCCACGTTGAGGCGGAGCGGTTGCCGCTGGCTTCGGCTGCGGTCGTGTTTGAAGAGGGTAGACATTCTTCAACTCCGATCCCGACTTCTCTATTGCTTTGGATGATTTTAAATGTTCTGCTAATTCCGATCCAAAAAGATAATCGTCTAATTTTGTATTTTTTACAGTATCACGTGTCTGTTTATTAAGTGTATTTATAATCGCATACCGCCGAGATAGTGATAGTCGCACAGCAATCGTCCAGCGTCACTTAGATATTTAATCAAATCTTGGCATGACGAGGAATCCGAACTAAGGGCAATGTTTAATGCTTTCCCTAGCGCTGCAATGCCACTAGATTATTGGTTTTGTTTATTTTCACTGAAGTGGTCTTTCTTTAAGTTAGTTTCTGGTAAGTGCCGCCTTAAATTCCAAATTGAGCATAGGCGCTTTAAAATTTTTGCAATTTTCGGAGGTCATGTAAAGTTGCATTAGTTCGGTTTTTACCTCTTTTGGCAAGCCGTTTACCAATATATGTTGCCACCTCGGAGTAATGTCCTTGTGCAATTTTTCGCCACAAGTACTTTTGTTCGTGGGGTCATCACCTAGCATTTTTAAAATGTCGGGGTCTAGCCCTGTCTCGTTACTTGTTTCGTCATTGGTAACCTCAGTGTCTTTTTTGTAGGTTTCTGAAGTACTTTGAACATTTTCTGTAACAAATGAAATAAGTAACCACTTTTTTTTTTTTGTGGGTAGATATAATTTGTAACAAAGTACGAGTTCGTTTTACATAAATGAATAATAAGTACGAACGAGCCTTACAGGTTGTTATTATGCTCTCACGATAATACGTGGAGTTTAAGCTAAACTATCCATTTAGGATGATTATAAAAGTAAATAGTCGGCGCTCATAACCGGCGGAGTCATAACATTCCGTATAGGAAGTTAATAAGTATTGTGTCACACGATATACGAGGAACAATACTGTTTGTGTAATTTTTTTACACACATTTTTAATTTAACGAATGTGTAGGTAGAATTTAAAGCTTACCCAATTCCTCTAAGTCCATATCGCGCAGCGGCGATTAAACTGTTTCGGAATAATGAACGTCTGCCTCGAAAGTGTTGTCCATGTTCGTATCATTTTCCGAAGTCGACGATGATGAGATTCGTCTCTCTCGTTTCTTTAGTCTGTGCTCAAGCCATTTCACTTTTTTAAGAATATTGTCATATTCGTTGTCTTTCGATCGCTTCCTTTTTTTACCCATGGTGAAATATTTTGTGTTCGTGGAAGAAAGTTAAAGTAATTTACTATTTAATTAACGGTACGTGTGACTTCGACAACACAAAATCGCGTAATGGCGCGAGCGCAGTGACACTGACACCGGCCGGATTGGAGTGAGTGAGGGAGATAAAAGATTTTTCTTATGAGTAGGGCTTTAAAGGTGTGACTGAGACAGCATCATCTCGTGTGCTGCCATGTAAAATATAATCGTCTTCGGTTTAAGCTCGAAGTATAATTCTCGTCTCATGGTTGCCAAAAACAATAGGGTAGTTGACTGATGTCAAAATAAAATCATTTTACATTCTCACATGTCAAGCCTCCGAAAAAAAAAAACACAAAAACCGATGCCTCACTTATTACAGTAATTAAAACGATTTTTAGTTCAACAAAAACTAATTAAAGTAGGCATTTTGATCACTAAAAATGATGACGTCATAGTTCTGTAAGTCAATACAAACTTCATACTAGCGGATCCGATCAAATCGTTTTGACATTTCAAAAGTTGCTGATTTGACCAAGAGGCAACATTCCTATTGAATCAAGTACGGATGCCTTGTAGTCAGGGTCACGAACAGGAACATAGGTACATGAGAGGGTAGATTAGCATATTCCGGTTAGAAAAATACACACATAACAATGGCATATTTTATTTCTTCCAACAGTGTACCGTACACGCACTACCCTTTTGTAATACGCAACTGATAAATAACTGGTTAATTCCTACTTTCTCGTAGGTATGATAAATTACTTATACCTTCATGGAGCACGTACATTACTGACTTTTAAAAGCGTCTAGGATAGAGTAACTGTACTAGTAGGTATTTGACATATTATTCCATTACACTTTGACATCGGTGTCTCTCGTTCTACCCCGTTTAGATTTTGTCGAGTACGTGTACCTTTAATGTTGGTGATCGGTTTTGCTGTCTTATAAAGGCATACATAGCGATCTCAATAGGGACAGTTATCCTAGCGTTAAGGTTAAGACTGTGGTGCTCGTGCGGCATACACAGCCATCTCTTATAAATCACACGCGGCCAAAGCAAAATCAAAACTAGGCATATATAGCCATCACTTATAAGGCGCACATGGCCACCATGTAAGACGTACTTAGCCTTGAATAATAAAATATAGGGTCTATAAATGCTTGATAAAATTAAAAATGTCAAAACGTAAAATACCATTGAATTGTATCAAAGGCATACAAATATCGCACTTGTTTTTGTTTGACTCTAAAAATACAAAACTTACATACGCAGCTAAATTTATGTCTTAAGTATAAAGGAGGGCAATTCACAATCGCAAGCCGTCAGTAGGTACGTAGTCAGTCGAACATTAAGAAAACATACTCTTTAATTGTTACGGAAAGTAAGTACTTGAACACCATGCACACGTACCTAGTGCAACGTAGGTCATAGGTATGTATTGTTAGACGGAAAAACTACCGATTGAAGACATCACTAATATTGGAACGCTTGGGGCACATCCCTAGTGTGTTTTGACGTTTTGAGTAGTTGCCGGCAATCACGTGTTCCGTGTTATTGTGCTCTCGATGTTTATTAATTTGTTTTCCGATTTGAATAAATATCTGTAAAGGACGTTTTGTGTTTATTAGATTCAGAAGTAGTATAACTCTCACGTGCATAAACAATAAATTGCGTGGTTTGTGTGGTTTTTGTAAAACAAACAACGTGCATGAACACCGATTGCATTTTGGTGGTGGAAATGTTCGAAAACATAGTTTTACATTGCAAAAGGATGCTCTTAGTTCTTAATATACCTAGACTAACCCTATTCAGTGGATAATTCATAAGAATATGGTTTCCTCGATATATTTCATGTGAAAATTGTGTGTGTTTAACGGACAAGTTCCAACCTGCTTGTGGGTGAATGTTCCTTGTTTTGGGCGAGCAAACCAAGCCAGGGTAGCACATCCATCTTGGCGGAAGAGCATTGAGTGCGAGGAATGCACAGTGCATGCAACTGCGTCTCCTTGCAATTTCCAAGTATACTCCGGCTAACTGGTGAGCTGTATCAGTTCTTGACTTTCATGCTTACATCTTATTGACATTGGTGGTGCTCAGATATACTTCTTTAAGTGTAAATAGACTATATTTGTTCATATGAGACAATTTATGGAAAATTTTCTCTAAACTAAAACAATTTTTAGTGTATTGTTGAAACTTGATTCTAATTTTAAGGGGAAACTGAGTATTTTATTAACAATTTAATTATAGCCCATATAAAGACAGAGGTACTGTTACTGTTAATTATAAACTACTTGGTTTACAACCTGTTTCACAATATAATCTATACATAATGGGTCGGTCAAAACATAAGAAGCGGTCTCGCAGTACCTCAAGTTCATCTTCTTCGTCCGAACAAGTTAGGAAAAAGCATAAGAAGGACTTGGACCATAAAGATAGGCGTATAGAGGCTTTAGAGGGGTTGATTAAGGAAATGAGAAGGACAAGGACCTATCACAATAAGCAAACTACACCGCCACCACCGACGCAGCCACCTGTAGTGGTGCCACCATTCACTCCTATTGAAGTAAACTCAAGGCCAGTAATTCGTTATGTCGGTCGCAGTGATTTTATTCCCGAATTTAACCCTCAAACCACCTCCGTCTCCATGGAACATTGGATCCGCAATTTAGAAAGTACATCTAAAATGCATGGGTGGGATGAGCGTAGCCTAATCTGTAATTGTACATCTAAATTGATTGGATATGCCAAGGGCTGGTATGAACAACAGGCATCATATGAAATAAGTTGGACTGAGTGGAAGGAAAAGCTGATAAAAGCATTTCCATTTACTAAAAACAAGTTGTCACAAATAAGGGAATTAGTTAACCGAGTGAGAAAACCAAATGAAGACCCTATAGGGTTTTATTATAATAAACTGGGAATAGGAATGTCTTGTCAGTTGAGTGATGAAGTTATTACCGAAGCTGTCATCGGAACGCTTGGTAACAAATTGTTAGAGGTTGGTGCAAAATCAGCTGGGTGCCGTGATACCAGCTCATTACTGCAATACTTAGCTAGTATTAACACCTCAGATGCTTCTGTAGATCAAAATCAACCTGAAACTTCGTCAAAAACTGAACATGGACCAAATAAATTAACAAAATGTTTCTCATGTGGCAAACCAGGCCATAAAGCTAGTAGGTGTCGCAAAAACAAGAATAGCAACATGCATAAAAATAAGGAAAATAAAAAGTGCACATTTTGTGAAAAACCTGGCCACACTGAAGCAGAGTGTTACAAAAAGAAAAACAGTAATAAGCACTGTTCTTTCTGTGACATAGATGGTCACACTTTAGATGAGTGTTCGCGCTGCTACCACCGTTCACAGGAAATTAGTCCTTAAGTATATATAGCGATTAAGTCTATTTGCATTGTATAGTTTTTAGCCAATAGGAACACTCACACATCACGCGATACTCTATACCAACCAATCACAGAGACACACATACACTCACGACAGACAGACTTTACAGTAACACTTCATTCCAAAATCCACTAGATAAGAACATACATCTTGTACAAGTCAAAATCGTATTAAAAAAGGATCATCTATAAACAACTTTTTATTCAATTCCTTGTTCCCACACGGAACAATGAGTGCAGAAAGAAATCGAAAACAGGCCCTCAGAACCGTATTGTGCGAAAGGTTCAAGCTGTTTGCTGTGAGTCTTCAGACAAAAGGTATTTTAAAACTGTGTTGATTAATGGGAATCCTGCGAATGCGTTTATCGATTTTGGTAGCTCATGTAATACCATGAAACAAAGTTTCTGCGAGAAACAACACTTAGAGTTGATGCCCAGTGATGAAATTGTAATAAAGGGGTATGGAGACGCTTTAGTAACATCATTGGGATCTACATCAGCTTCACTTGCTGTAGACGGTGTTGGAAAAATAAATAAATTTTATGTTGTCCCCAATGATATTCAAGAAATGGATGTTTTAATTGGACAAACATTTACTGAATCGCCAAATGTGGTTGTGGTAAAGACCCCCACTGAGCTTAATATTTATGAGAACGAGATGGCTTTCCAAGTGGCTGAGTTGTGGGAAACTTTTGGAAAAGTATGTTTGTATCCTCAAGGTGATGTAAAGCTTACTCCCGGACTCAACAAAGTTTTAGCAAAATCATTTCCTGTTGTCAATGGAGTGATGAGTATCAAGCAGAGTGAACAAAGGAAACCATTGTTTGAAAAAGATGTCTTAAGTGACAGTGTGGATTCATCAGTTGGTCATGTTGTTATAAAACTAATTAATAGGACCAATGACATCATAGAACTGAAAGAGAAAGACTGTATTGCAAGAGCAGAATTACGAGATCAGGTTTTAGACAAATTTAAGGTGGGTGAACACTTAAATGAAGATCAAAAGGGAGTTTTGGAAGAACTATTGACTCGATATGATCACTGTTTTTCTGGTGATGGAATGGCTTTGGGAAATTATAGCGTTGAGATGAGCATTAAGTTGACGGAAGAAAAAATAATTAACTATAAACCATACCGAATTTCCTTCCATGAGAGAGAGATTGTAAGAAACATTATTGCTGAACTGCTCACGGCTGGGATTATTGAAAAATCCAAATCAGCTTTCGCTAGCCCTGTTATCATTGTCAAGAAAAAGGATGGAGGGTCTCGGTTATGTGTTGACTATAGAGCCTTAAATAAAATAACCGAGAAGGAACGATACCCTCTTTCAGTCATACAAGACTTATTGGACCGGTTAGTGAGCCAAACAGTATTCTGTTGTTTGGATTTGGCCAACGGATACCACCAAATCAAGATTGCAGAGAGCTCAAGACCACTTACTGGGTTTGTTACGCCAGATGGCCACTACCAGTATAAGATGATGAGTTTTGGACTCTGCAATGCCCCAGCAGTGTTTCAGCGGGCCATGAACGAAATACTCGAGCCGGTGATTCATGATTGCGCTGAAGTTTATATTGATGATGTCATAGTATGGGGAAAGGACACAGAAGAGTGTCTTTCTAATTTAGAGAAGGTACCGTCCTTGATTGAAAATGCAGGGGTAAAACTGAAGAAAAGTAAATGTTCATTTCTCACTCAAAGCGTTGAATATTTAGGCCACGAAATATCCGGTGGCGAAATAAGACCCTCAAATCACAAAATAACAGCTGTTTCCAAGTTTAGAACACCCACCAATGTTCACGAGCTGCGGCAGTTCCTCGGACTAGCTAGCTATTTTCGCAAATTTATAAAAGGGTTTGCGAGTATAGCACGACCACTTACCTTACTCACTAAGAAGACTGTGGAGTGGCGTTGGGAAGCTGAGCAGGATCAAGCTTCACAGACTTTAAAGGACATACTCACGTCAGATCCTGTTTTAGCAATTTATCATCCGGAGAGAGAAACTCAAGTACACACCGATGCATCAAAAGCAGGACTTGGCGGAGTACTCCTCCAACGACAATCAAATGGCGAGATGAAGGTTGTAGCCTATGCCAGTCGGCAAACTACAGCTACAGAGGAAAGATATCACAGCTTCGAATTGGAGGCTCTGGCTGTGGTCTTCGCTATCCAACGATTTAAAGTGTATCTTTCTGGGATCAACTTTCGAGTCGTGACTGATTGTTCGGCTTTACGAATGGCTTGGTTAAAAAGAGATTTGTCTCCGCGGATCGCTCGCTGGTGGCTCGATTTGCAAGAATATCATTTTGAGGTTGACCATCGACCTGGAAGTTCCATGGCGCACGTTGACGCCCTTAGCCGGAACCCTGTGACTGTACACCACATACAAGAAAAGGAATTGATTGATGCGCTACAAGAAGGTGATAAAGAAATTCAGTCATTACTACTGAATTTAAAACTGGAACGGGATGCTAATAAGAAAAAGAGAAATGGTCTGAACAAGGATTACAAAGTTGTAGATGGTAAATTGTGTCGTGTAGTACAAAATGAGTTTAAGCCAGTTTTACCTAAAGGTGCGCGATTTCATATCCTGAAGATATACCATGATCAGCACGGGCATTTGGGAACAGAAAAGTGTCTTGAAGCAATACAGGCTAAATATTGGTTCCCTAAAATGAGGAAGTATGTAACAAAATATGTTGCGAGCTGCATTGGGTGTCAATTTGCGAAGAAGCCTACCGGAAAGCAACCTGGTTTATTGCATCCAATTCCGAAGGTAGCTGTGCCATTTCACACCCTACATGTCGACCATCTAGGACCATTTTGTAAGAGTAACGGCAAGACATACGTTTTTGCGATTGTGGATGGCTTCACAAAGTTCGTGTGGCTGGAAGCAGTTGCTACAGCAAATTCTAAGGGGGCCATGACTGCGTTAATTAAACTCTGCCAGGTATTTGGATATCCGGAAAGAATCATAAGTGACCAAGGTACAGCATTTACCAGCAAGGAATTTGAACAGTTTTGCGCAAACCATAGTATCAAGCATATTTTAAACGCTGTGGCATCTCCACGCGCGAATGGTCAGGTCGAACGTCTACACCGAACGATTCTGAGTTCACTGACAGCCCACATGGGCGAGAACCAGAAAGGATGGGATGCATACTTGCCAAAAGTACAGTTGGGAGTCAATTCGACAGTGAGTCAGGGGACAGGCAAATCACCCCTCGAATTGCTGTGTGGCTTAAGACCCCGTCTAGCGAACGACTTACAAGGGGCAGTTTATGGCGGAGATGTATCGACCTATAGAGACGAAGCGGCTCAAACGATCGAATCAAAGGCAGCTAAAATGAAGACTCGCTATGACAAATATCGGCGAGTTGCGAAACCTATATCTGTGGGTCAGTTGGTAATGGTAGAACGAAAAATACTTCGTCCCGGCCTAACGAGTGGCAAACTCGTTCAGCGCTATGCAGGACCCTACAAAGTAACGGCTGTATTACCTAATGGCCGTTATGAGGTGAGGTCCACAAAGGGTAAGCGAGCTTACAAAAACACAGTGGCCCGTGACAAAATTAAAATATGGCACGATAGATGCCAAATCACCTCGTCAGACGAAAATTCGTCAGGATAATGTATCTTGCCACACTCAATTATAATAATGCATGCCTTTGGGGCCTTAATAGCATTTGTACTTACGATGTT
This sequence comes from Clepsis dumicolana, assembly GCA_963691665.1. Classification (NCBI taxonomy): domain Eukaryota; kingdom Metazoa; phylum Arthropoda; class Insecta; order Lepidoptera; family Tortricidae; genus Clepsis; species Clepsis dumicolana. The sequence goes on along the minus strand of OY829534.1, from coordinate 2,876,484 downwards.
CTTAATAAACTCATCACACGCTTGCTCTCGGAGCCTACATAGCGTTCTTGTCAGTGCCTGCTTACGGAGCCTTGCAAAACATGGTCCACTAACTCTTAACAACACGCTTGCTCTCGGAGCCTACATAGCGTTCTTGTCAGTGCCTGCTTACGGAGCCTTGCAAAATATGTTCCACTAACTCTTAACAACACGCTTTCATTCGGAGCCTACATAGCGTTTTAAACAGTGCATGCTTCCGGAGCCTCACAGCACGTGTCACACTAAGTCACCACACGCTTGCCTCCGGGGCCTACATAGCGTTCCTAACAGTGCTTTCCTACGGAGCCTACCAGCACTAGTTGTTAAGTATTCTGATGCTTGCCTTCGGAGCCTACACAGCATTAGATCCCATATCAGTTTTGCTTACAAGCAGTAATGTCTACTCATTTTCACCTACAGTGCTTGCTTCTGGAGCCCTATAGCACTTGTTTATCTCAATCACCTCTGTTAATGTTTGCCTTCGGGGCCTACTCAGTGTTGAGATCTATGACTAAGGTTAACAGATATCAAGCAAGAAGAATTTCAAGAAGACGACCGTTCAGCTGCTGTGTTAGCCTGTCCATTCTCTCCTTCAGGGACCGAAGGATTGCAGGATGGCCGAACTGTTAGACGGAAAAACTACCGATTGAAGACATCACTAATATTGGAACGCTTGGGGCACATCCCTAGTGTGTTTTGACGTTTTGAGTAGTTGCCGGCAATCACGTGTTCCGTGTTATTGTGCTCTCGATGTTTATTAATTTGTTTTCCGATTTGAATAAATATCTGTAAAGGACGTTTTGTGTTTATTAGTATGTATGTATGTAAATCCTTTACTGCACATAATATTACAAAACAATAACAATAAATATACCAGAACAAAAATGTAGTACAAAGGCGAGCTTATCCCTAAAAAGGGATCTCTTCCGGCTAACCTGGTAACTGAGGTAAACTTGGCAAACCATTAGGCAAACATCAGCATCATCATCAGGTATCATTTTAAATGCTAAAAAATACTACTTTTGATATTAATTACGAACAGACAATTCATTTTACACGGAAATATCCGGTTGAGGGTAGAAATCAAAACTCATACAACGTAAATGTATCATCATAATTATTAACAATGTAAGCTGCCATAGGCGGCGTAAGCCACGAAGTCATGATAGGTATGATCGTCACTCGGCTGGCCCGCGGAGGCGTTATAAAAATAGCCGGGCTAGTCACGATCTACCCTGCAATATTCGTTTTGTTGCAGTTCAAGAGTTTGTACCTAATGTAATGTACTTACATGTTTAAGTCGGACGGCATGATACTAGTTCATTCGATAACACAAGCTAGGCCACTCATTGAAAACAAAAGTAAAGGCAGTAAAGTTAATTATGAAATAGTTATTCTTAAAATAAATTCTGTACTTTAAATGTATCTACATTACTGTTTCCAAATTTTCAAAGTAGGTAAATCTGGATGATTTACCATGAACTTGTCAAATGTTAACCAAGGAATTATTTTCGATATGTGGCCGAAAATCATATGAATAAATGGCGAAAATATAAGAAATGATCACATTTACAGCATTTCGAAAAATAAAATTGTTACTCACGTTTACGTTTCACTGTGGGTTTTTGTGGATAAATCCCACTTCTGAAATAAAAAGATTCTATTACACACTCGTCGTAACCTGGTTGGTCTTCAGCTCACAGGAACAAAAAAAGCCTTTAAAAATGAGGGTCGACCCGTTTTATAATCTTATCCCCCCCAACATTTAGATGTTTTTCTTCAATGTTGCTAGTTTACTACGGTATTAGAAATCAGGGTAAACTAATTTGATTGAATAAAGGAGATGTAGTTTCAAATCGTAATTTTTATTTCGCATAGATAATATTGAAACTAGCTTATTGTGAAAAATCGTCACATTCCTTTTTTACAAAGTCAGCACTATATAACTTACCTCTGTGGGTACCTATCAATAAGTACATATCTACAGATATACACCATACCAACAGCACTTACATACAGTATTTATTAATAGAAACTTGGCTGTTTTTGATTATTTCAAAAGCAAAAAATAAGTTAAGCCCTAATTTTAACTATATTATTTTTGCAGGAAATCTTTTGCTGGATTCTTTAACTCGTGAAGAACTGAGTATTCGGTACATATGTGCAGCACATTTCCTGCCATCCAATATTAGTAAAGGACCAGTAAAAAGCAGATTGCTTGGACCCGCTGTACCAATTCATTTTCAGTATGCTGAAGTTGTTGAAGAATCTGTTCAGAGAGAAAGTTCTGCAGACAACACTGGTAAGATTATGTGTTTAGATAAGTGTTTAACGCGTCGAAGTATTTCTACCTAGTAAATTTTTATCTACTAGATCATGTGACGTTTCAGTGACATATGTCAATCCCATATAATATCAGTGCTACTCTCATAGGGTTATCATTATCATTAAGCGCTTTTCAAGGCCCAAGAATAACTTACAGAAATAATTATTTATTACATAGTATAATTTTGTTTCACCTTGGTTTCGCCTGTCCGGAGCTGTATGTGGGTGTGTAATCAAATCTTGCGAGTCTAATTTCAAACCTTTTTAACTCCCGACGAAAAAGTGGGGTGTTACAAGTTTGACCTGTGTAGCTCCCAAACGGATTTACCGATTTCGATGCGGTTTCTTTTAATCGAAAGCTAGTTTAATCGAGATGGTTCTTCAACTTTTTTGTTTATGGCAACCGGTCGCTTTAAGTTAGCGAGCATAGCCAGAGATGGTTCTTAATCAAGTTTAATTAAAACCTGTTTACGTACCCGTATTTCGCGTCTTTATTTAATTATTTAAATTCTGAGCATATAATTTAATTTTTAGGAAAACGAATGCCGTAAACTAGCTACTGCCAGTTTTTAAACCGAGGGCACTTGTTATTGTAACAAATTTTGCGTCGGATGCCACGGACGCGATATCGCGTCCTTGAAGTTATTTACACTCAATCGTACTTTAGTCCAAAAGTTATAGTGAAATAAACGGATCACTCACGTATACAACGTAACTATTGCTTTATTTATTTTATTTATTGTATTAAGGATAACAACAGCCAATTAAATTAAAGTACATAATTACAACAAGTTACATTATAAAAGGCCAATAATAGCTATCCATTGTTTACATAATCTATGTCAACACAGTGGAGATGCTTAAGACTAAGTTACAGCTAAATTTTAAACATGAGTAGGTAATTTCAAGTTTGCAAGGATTGGCCGAAATAGGCCACCCATGGTGCCACACTGGGTACATTTAATTAATCGAGTAACTATTTTACATCAAATTTTCATTGATTAATTTCGATAGCATATCTTTTTTAAATTTACTTTTCGATCCCACAAAAGGATCAACAGTGCTGAATTCGCGATTGTACAGGCGGGGGATACGTGACAGTACAGAATTGGAACCATAGTTAGTTGAATGAAAGGGTTCATGGAACAGAGTGGTGTGTCTCGTGCGACGCTTAGGGGTGCGCAAATATATTACAAACAATAGGTCAGGGCAGTCGATACGACCTCGAACTATATCGAAAAGTAAGTTTATGTCAGCCATTTTACGACGGTCTTCCAGTGTAAGAATATTGTAATGTTGACAATTGATAGAATAGGATGTATGTGATTTTTTTAAATTTATAATTTAGATAAGCTAAGAATTTCTTTTGGATTCTTTCGATACGGGTTTTATGAATAGCGTAACAGGATGACCATATAGGAGAGGCGTATTCGAGAATGCATCTAACATATGCATAATAAACGATTTTTAAACTCAACAAGCTTTGGAATGGTTTACAGGTCCTTATTACAAAACCGAGATTACGGAAAGACCTGTTAACCACATGGTCAACATGGTTCCTTAAGGACATTTTAGCGTCCAGCATAACTCCCAGGTCCCGAACAACCTCGACCCTCTCCACCACAACGCCATTAAAGTTATATACAAAGTTTAGTGGATTAGGTCTGCGAGTGAAACTAATACACTGACACTTGCTAATACTAAGTGTGATCTTATTGCGTGTGTAGTATTCAAATAGGTTATTTAAATCTTCCTGCATACGCTCGCAGTCAGCTAAGGACTTAGTTCGCATAAATACTTTCTTATCATCCGCGTATAATAAGTGGCGTGCGTTGACAAGACACGTATCTATATCATGTATATACGCGTTATAGAAGAGAGGGCCGAGGTGCGAGCCCTGAGGGACACCAGAGGGAATACTGATAAAATTTGATCTATACCCGCCAAGAACGACGGCTTGAGAGCGATTAGTAAGGTAAGATTTGACCCATCTCAGTAAATCGCCGTGAATTCCCAGTCTTTCAAGTTTCGCGAGAAGGATGACGTGATCCACCCGGTCAAATGCTTTTTCAAAGTCCGTGTAGATCACATCAACCTGTCCTCCGCCCTCCATTTCGTTTAACACATAATTCGTGAAACAGGCTAAATTGGAAATTGTAGATCGTCCTTTTAAGAAACCATGCTGCTTATCAGAGATGCCATTACTTACAACAGGGTAAATATTATTAAAAACAATACGTTCGAAAAGCTTCCCCATGGTATTTAGAATTGAAATAGGACGATGGTTTTCAATCATGGTCTTAGACCCTTTTTTATGAATTGGGATTATGTGGGCTATTTTCCAAATAGAAGGGAAGGTACACTTTTTTAATGAGTGGCGGAAGAGGATGGTAAGTGGAAGTGCAAGGGATTCTGCACAAGACGACAAAAAAACTGGAGGAACACCATCACTGCCGGGTCCCTTGGACTTATCCAAGGCCTTTAAGGCCTTAAGAACCATGTCGCAAGATACATTTATACTGGACACCATGTTCCTGCTATCACTGCTTTGAACATTATTGAATGTATTCGATGCATTCGATGCCGAGGGGGTATTGTCAAAGACACTTTCGAAGAATCTATTAAACGCATTGCAAATATCTTCACCATTGCAAAAACTACTATTACCCAAATTAAAACAATTTGGGTAGTTTAAGCCACCTCGCTTAGACTTAACATATTTCCAAAAAACTTTGGGCGAATATCTGATGTGAGATTCCGTATTATGAGTAAAACGCTGGAAGCACTGCTCCTGTACGCATTTTTGACGAGCTCTAAGCATTGAAAAAGTGTCGTAATCGCGTGGATTGCTATATTTTTTCCATTTTCGATGAAATTTTGATTTTTCACGTAGTATTTTAATTAGTGCAGAGCTGTACCATATAGGGTAGGAATCGTTTTTTGGATATGATATAGGGACAAATAATGCAAAACATTCATCAAGCTTATTGTAGAAAATATCAACAGCCTCGTTCACGTTTTCCGTGTCTAATATGCTCACCCAGTCTATTTGATTTAGAAATGAGTTAATTTTGTCGTAGTCACACTTGTAAAAGTTATAACGTGGAGGGATATTGGGCTTTAAGGGCTTTATATATAAGTCTATCGTATCAATGGTGAATGGGGGATGAAAAATATCTAACTTAGAGATAGGATTGCATTGTGTCACTGATAATGACAAATTGCTAAAACATAGGTCCAATATATTATGACAAGAGTTAGGGATTAAATTGTATTGAGTAAGCCCTAGATATTGCATGTCTTCCACAAATGCTAGGGCAGCATTCTGGTAATCTGTTTTACCCTGACACAATAGAGTGAAATTTGAATTCCTGCTCCACGAAATACAGGGTATATTAAAATCGCCAAGCAATAAATAATTATCATATGGATACGTTTCGACCATACGTGAGATACTAACCCTAACTTCGTCCAAATTAAAGAGCAACCTGTCCTCGTCCGGCGCGAGATAAGCTATTGCTATAAACAAATTAGTTGAGGTGCCGAGGGCACTGGCGGGTATTCTCAAGCATAATGACTCGATGCCCAGGCAAGACCACTCGCGGTACACGGTGGCGCATAGATTGCGCCGAGCGCATATCATTACGCCGCCACCTGTGCATTTGTTTGTTAGTTGAAGGTTCCTATCACATCGAAATACGTCGTACCTAAAGTCACACAGTTCCGAGTCCAAAATATCGCTCTGTAACCAAGTTTCGGTTAAAAATATTAAATCATAATCGTTATGTAGTATATTGTTATATAATTCCAAACATTTTGTACGGAGCCCGCGGACATTTTGATAATAAATATTTAATTTAGTGTCAGTATTTATTGTGTTAGCCATTTGTATAAAGGGTAGAAATAATTAAACAGAATACCAACTATAAACTTGACTACAGTGGGCCGTTGCACGCTAATTATACCTAAGGTTTTTTTGATGGAATTCTTGTTATTGTAAATAACTTGATTGCTAACCAGAATACTCAGGAACTGTTTTGAAGGCATATCGCTATAATAGTAATATGAGAGTGTAGGTAAACATATTCTGCCTAACCTCAGCCCCTGTACACCGCGAGACACTCCATGGTATTGATGTGTATGTATAGTATTTATTTTGTACAAAATAAGGTTGCTTTTACATTGATTCATATGAGGCAGATTTACGAGTGAGAGGGTAAGTGAACGAAATGGAATGCGATTATTATTCAAGTTAGTTTTACTTTTCAAGCAATAATACGAATTTGTTACAAACTTATTGTGGGAACCATGGGCTGGCTTTACTATTACAATTTGGATAAGCAAATAAAATACAGAAACGTAACTAATAAAGAGCACAACATTATCATGTGTATTACCTAACGGGTTACATAACAGCGCAGCAAGGATAATTAATGGATTTACATCAAAAGCGAACTCGTACAACAGAACCCGAAAGAATCTATGTATACAATGGCTATAAAGAGGTCATTTTATGAGTTGTAAGTCACTTACGTCCCTTACGTAAATAATCGTCGACGTATCAGTCTTCCTAGTAAAAATCCTGCAGTCTCTGACCCATACGTGCTTGTAATTAGCTGCTTCTGCTGCTAATTTGGTTTCCTTACGCAATTTTTTGTAATATGGGATCAGGTGTTCGTTTACGTAAACTTTTACTGATTCCCCAGGCATGCCAATGTCATCTGTAGTAATACCTTTTCTCTTGCGAATACCGGATAAAATACTATCCTTGATGAACAGGGATGTTAGTTGGACAACTATGTTGCGTGGTTTTCCTGCCACCTTTACTAAGGGCTGCACTCGGTTAACGCGGGTAATATTTTCGGTGGTGATGACTACGCCGACGGCGCTGGCTATGTTAAGGACGCAAACCGAGAGATTTTCATTTTTCTTTTCCGGAATTCCAGATATTTCCAAGTTCAGGAGACGCTCTCGTTGCTGAAGTACATGATTTTCGATTTGTAAATTATCGTGTGCAATTTTCAAGGTGGATATGTCTTGTTCAATGACATCGATCCGATTAACATTATGTTCTATGGATATGACTCGAGAGTTCAAATCATCCTGCCTTTGAGAATGAAAATCAAAGGATTCTTTGAACTCAGCCAGCTCTGCTTTAAAGTGATTATGTTCGAGGATAAGAGTTTCGGTGCTAGACTTTATACTCATCAATTGATTTTTAATTTCGGAGACATCCGTCTTCATTCCGTGTACTTCGTCCCTATGAGACTGGCATATTTCCATGAGTTTCTTAATATCTTGGCGAATCTCGGCATCGAAATCTGGTAATTTTCTTTTGCGCACTGTGATAAGCGAGGAAAGAGGTGGAGCATCGTAATCCGCTAGCTTGCTTAGATCAGGGTGTGATCCTCCAGTAGAACTACCCTCCATGATTTTGGTCGGCGACCGCACAACACTCATAATCGATGGGACTAACGACCATATATGCTTTACTGCAGAATCACTATTCGATCGCAAACGAGCACTTTAGTTATTTGTAAGAAGCGCGCACAGTTCTGAATTGAGGTACAAGCGATATTCCGCCTTGCACTACTAAGAATAAGATTTGTAACCTTATGAACAGCTATTATTGATTTTAAAGAATTTCTAATTTCTTGCGACACGTCCACTGTGACCGACGCGTGAAGAGCGAAAAAGAGTTCTTGTATTGTATTGTATCGTATATGTATAACAAAAGGACGTAAATTAAATGAAGAAACGCCCTTTTCATCAGTAGTGCATTTCTTTGTAGTACCTAACGGTTATGGAACCCTATACTAGGCATGGCCCGACATGATCTTTAACTTTTTTTCCAGATATGCCGCCTTCGCCAGATGTTTTAAAAGTTAAAACTCCTTCAAAGTTTTATAGAAAACGTTCACGGACATCATCAGCAGAAAAGCAGATATCAAAATCTCCATCGCCACTTTCACTGATCGATGATCCGCGATGACACCCACCGTACGATTGTCAAGAAAATGTCTGTACGAAGAAAACAACACTGATACTCCGAAAACAAAACGGTTAAAACAGGAAGCTTCTAGTTTGTTAAGGAAAAACAAAGCTTAGAGAGCTCAAGTGTGTCGACTTAAGGCAAAATCTAAAGTAGAAAATAAAATTGACTTAAGTGATTTTTCTAGTGAGCCATCCAAAACACTGGCTCTTATGCAACTGCGAAAGGTAAATGCTAAAAAAAGATGGACGAAAGAAGAAAGGGAGTTTTGCCTTTCCCTTTATTACAAATCACCAACCGCTTATTATTTCTTGCTCCGTCAGGGTATTATTCTCGCAGCTCCATCTACAATTCGAAGATGGTTGGCAAAATCCGTCTGTTCTCCTGGTTTAACCAACGATACTTTTTTAAAAATTCAAAAGCGTTTCGAAAACGCTGACATCAAAGAAAAGTCTTGTGTCGTCTGCTTTGATGAGATGTCAATAATGTCCAACTTGGAATATTCTAAAAAATATGACAATATTGAGGGGTTTGAAGATTTAGGAGGGAATCGGCGGAGTAATAAACCAGCCAAATCAACTTTAGTGTTTGTAGTAAGAGGACTGTATGACAATTGGAAATTGCCTGTTACATACTTTTTGTCATCTTCTAATGTAAATGCAGAAACATTACTCTCGTTATTAAAAGCAATAATAAACAAACTTTTTGATCATGGGCTGTTGCCTAAATTGATTAATGAGATGGTCAACGCAGTGTTATCGTTTCCGCGTATCAAATAAGTTATAAAATACAAAGCCAGCAACGTTCACGTGTAGAAAGTTTTACTCAGAATCCAAAGGTAACAAAAAAATTGTCTTAAACAAAACTTAAGATTTATAGAGTCGACCAACGCGCAACATAAAATTAAATTAGACAAAAGAAACTTGACTCGCTTTCTTAAAACTAAGTCGTAAAAATGACGATTGACAAGTCGATACTTAAGAACCCACTAAAGACAAAGGACGTTGTGCAATCTTTCGTAGGACAGACAAAGTTAATTGCTCCCACATGTTGCTCTAGACTCGAGTGAAACTAGTCAAAAAATCATAGCAAGCAAAAACATCATGATACTGCATTTTAAGGGCGGAGCTTACGCTCTAGCATGACTATCGTCCAATCGCAAGGATCGGTCATAGTCATTAACCAATCATATGTATGGAATTACTCGTGGGAATATTTTAAAATTACAGAGACACGCGAAGGGCGGCTGACGGGAGTGGAGGAGGAAGTTGGGGCAGTTGGATCTTGGCTCGCTTCACGACAAGAACCTAGAAAAGTCTTAACGATTCTCTCTGTTAGAACCTATGAGCTAGGGTTGTTGAAGGTCCTAACATATCGAAATTTTGTAACTAAAATCTAAATAAATAAATCAGTTTGTAATTTAGCTAGGGAGTGAAAAGTGCATCCAGGAGTTATTCGGTAAAGTACCCGATTTCAATTAATTAATCCAGGTTATCAAATAAATCCACTACTTGTTATTACTGTTCTGTGATTATAGTAAAGAATGAATCTAGACGAACAATATGAGTCTTATTATCGCCTGATTCAGGGTGGATATAAGGGCTGGAACTCAATAGAGGTCATAATGTTGATATTGTTCAGATTAATGATCATGGTTCTATTGATCTTAATGTGTGAGAAATGTGGGAGTATTTGGAGGTGTTTGGGCTTGATTGTAGTAGACAAGTCACACCTAGAGTTCGAGAGATTGAGATGACCGAAGTTGGAAATTGAACATATAAAGGGTCATGGATTTATTTGACAATACTGGAGAGAGTAAATTGTAAAATGTAATTTTATGTGTACTGTGTTAATCTGTGTGAAATGAATAAGAAATCTTGTAATTCCCTTGGTTCATAGCTTTAGATTTTCTTGCCGATCTTTGATATTGTTTTCCTTTTGGTTTCCTATTGGTTTCCTTTGTTTTAAAACTTGATAACGAATAAAGAGCGAACTTCATTGCCGCACAACAAATAATAAGTGTGCAGTCACAAGGGTAACCCATTGCAAGCTATGTAAATATAGCACCATTCACCAATGTAATAAGGTGGAGAGTTGAGGCTAACGTAAATAAGACCCTCAATTAAAGCTCCTTTTCACACCAACTAAAGCAAAACTAAAATCTAAATCTATTCATTGTACTCAGATGAACTAAATTGTGTGTATATTTTATGGTGTGATTATTTGTGTTTATTGTTGTGTAATGTGTTTATTAGCCACTATGTGCATGTGTGTTAGTGTGTAAATAGCCAAAAGGGTTTTTTATTTGGGGGTTCGTTTTCCCTTTATTAGTATGGCTCTGTAGGAACCGAATTCCCGATTTTCATTGAAATCATACCATCAATGACGATTTAAATAATTGAAATAGTTTCTTTTGCTTCCTCAAATGTATTATAAGGTAGATCTTCTTATTAAATAAATTAATTAATCTACTAAATTTCATGGTTATCGTTATATTCTAGATAAGTTCCCTATCTCGGAACTATTTAATAATGGAGATTTCTCATTAATAAATTGAGCGGATTAAGCTACAATGAGATTCCTAAATCAAGAGCAAGTAATGTACACTTCGTGTAATTAATCTCCACTATTGAAGATTCCACACAACATCTCGATCACAGATTTTCTATACAGTTCAATCTCGATGGCATTTTACAGACAAATTATTAACCACGTAATTAATACGGGTTAGTAAATTAAATAGATTGATAAGACTTTATATTGTTAAAATTATGCCGATACACTAGTAATTTTGCTTCAAATTGGTAAATTAAGCTTCTTCCAAGCAAACTGAGAGTTAACTTAAGGTTCATATTTTGATTAAACAGACCAAAAGTCACAAGTTTTTTGAGTAATAAAATCCTGCGTATAAACGCTAGGCAATGTCCTAACGGATTTTAGTGACTAAATGTCACGTGTATTGGGAGATATCAATGGCAGTGGACCGTGAGCGTCGGAAATAAGTGGGTATTGTTCGCATCGGTAGATGCAAAAAAGGTAACGACCCTGTAAGTCACGGCTGTGCCCTATACCACAAAACTTTACAAGTGCACAATTCCACAAAATTGTTAAATTGTAAATAAAAAAATGTACCACAATCATTACAAATATGTTTTTCAACATACAATGACAATGCAAAGAAAAATCCGTTAAGCAGCTGGACTTGAACCAGCAACCTCGGTATTCCGTACCACGCTCCACCAATTAAGCTATACTTAACGTTGGTGTACCTAACGAATTTTTCAATGCCTTGTGTCATATTTTTATTTGGAAGATCTCTCCTCAGCGCCATCTATGAGTAGCTTAATCAAGCGGCTCACCCACTACGGAACTTCTACAGTTACGCATTAGTGGCAAAAGATGGAACTATTTTCTGAATCAATGAAAATAATCGATTTATAGATGGCGCTGAGGAGAGATCTTCCAAATAAAAATATGACACAAGGCATTGAAAAATTCGTTAGGTACACCAACGTTAAGTATAGCTTAATTGGTGGAGCGTGGTACGGAATACCGAGGTTGCTGGTTCAAGTCCAGCTGCTTAACGGATTTTTCTTTGCATTGTCATTGTATGTTGAATTTCATACTATGAATGTTTCATAAATATAAAAACAAAAATAATCAATAAATCGATTATTTTCATTAGATATGTTTTTGTTATAATTTGCGGTACACAAATATGTCACTTTTTTTAAAGCGTACCACAAAGAATAAAGGTATGTCACGACAGCTAAATATTTGTAGGATTGTTAACATGTAAATATACAGGTGAAATTTTTTAATGTTACAACTACAATTATGTCATAACTTATTTCGCCTCTTTGAGGTTGAAGGTAGTTTCACCTTATTCGCAACACACAAGAATTGCATTAAATTATAATTGTAGGTACATATATAGTGAAATAGGTACCGATATACGAGTATCCACGGACATTACCTATTACGTACGCCTGAGATTACAATGGACTTACAAGACAAACTAACTATTTTAGGCTGTCACAATACGCAAGCTATTGGACATTAAAAAGTTCCGCCATAATCCGCTAGATGGCGCTTTTCCGCACTTAGGCGAATAATATTAATTTAAGTAGAATTAAAATTGCATCGGTTGTAAATAAATTAATTAACAACCGCTACTTGCACTTAGCCAACATAAAACACATAAAAAACTACATTACACACTACACAGAAACAATACGTTGGTATTCAAAATGAGAAGCACGGACACGCCCATGGGCGTCGCCCAATTCAAAATCTTTTGGTTGTCCGTATCCGGTCCCACTCAACCATAAAACCGCTTGTACGGCTGGGAGACCCCACATTTCTTTACAACTCCTGAGTGGAACCAGCCAGCCCAGAACTTGGTAAGAATACTGATCGTTTCTGTACTTTATCATTGTGTTACACTACTTGTGTCTTTTATTGTAATTTATTTAATTCTATAGGGTTTCCACTCTGTTACTCTGTCCGAAGCATTACTGTACCTTAATAGCGCTCCGGACAGTTAATTATAATTTAATCTTTCCCTATTTCACTGCTCTACGGTTATAGACGTAGCGCTTATTTTAAAACCTAACGTCTTCCTAGAACGGTTGGAATTTAAAGTTCCAACGGTCACTTTGTGTAAATCTGTTATCCACTCTCACTAGAAACCTGTAAAAGCTTACTCTCTGACTCTAGCTAAATTGTAAATCCGTATGACCCTCCGTATTGCCATGCACTGCCAATCTGGTTCCCACTCCCTCGGGAATGGTCGGACTGGAAAGCGGAATATGGCAGTGCGAGCATACCATGGACGTTTGGCTCACACCAGCTTATTTACAGGGCAACTACGCTACCCGTGGGAATTCTCTCCACCCACTACTGGTTCCTAACGGACCCCTGCCGACCTCTCGCAGCCTACTCAGAGGCTAGCCGTTGGCACGCTACGGTCCCCATCACACCATCTCAACACCACGTCATCACACGAGCCCCCTGGTCACTCCTGGTTGCTCTACGACGCCTGCGCCCTATCTTCGCCGTCGCCGGAGGATCCAGACACCCGAGGGAAGTGTAGGCCACATTAGCGTGTAATCGAACCCAGTATCTTCAAAAGTGTCTTCGAACTCAATCCCCTGAGATTCTCTATTCTAATTGTCAATTTATCCTACCGATTTTGTTGAAATAAATGTATTAAACTTGTAATTTGTTTCCTTCACAAAACCCTAGGTAGGCTACCTTAAAACAGACTGTTTCCCCTCATGAAAACGGCCTGTGACAAGGCCTCATAAATGAAAATAAAGAAATGCTTTTTGGTAAATTTAGTGATAAAATGACGCACGATGTAAAAATAAATAAATGGAAAGAGATAACGAAAAATGTAAATGATTCAGGAATAATGGACAAGAATTGGAAGTATTTAAGAGACACTACCTGGCAGAATTGGAGAAGACGTACAATGGTAAGTTAAATTGAAATGCAACTATTTTTAGGGTTCCGTAGTCAACTAGAAACCCTTACAGTTTCGTCATGTCCATCCGTATAGTTACCTATACTGAATTAACGTCTAGTATACAGAACTTGTATAAGTATATTGTTTGAATGTACCTATATTTTTTCTTTTAGGAAAAAAGAGATAATCGCTTCAAAACGGGTTCAGGAGGTGGCAAACAAATAAAATTTGATGCGAGTGATGACTTAATCATAACCATTATTGGTAAGGCGTCCCCAGTTATAAACGGAATAGATTGTGCTGAATCTTCTGGTTCAAGTGCTCCACAATCAACTGAATTGTTTTCCGTTTCTGAGAGTATTGTGCCACAAGATAGTGCTCAAAGCCCAAAGATCTTACCAACACCTATTAAAAAAAGGTTAAAAAAAATCAAAATCAAAAATCAAAATTTTATTCAGCAAATAGGCAGTTGAATGCTCTTTTACACGTATTTTTTTTGAATCTACCAGCGCTTTCGGAAAGACCATGATTGCCAAGAAGAATGCGCCGCAAGAAACTTGGCACAAAGTCAATTTTTCTAAAAACAAGTTACATTAGCTCTTACAATACGTAACCACAGACAAATTACACAAAGAAACCTCACTCTGGCATTAAAAGATTAAGAGAGAAAAAAAAACCGCATTTTAGAAACAAGTGTAAAAAGTAATTATTAGAACAGCAAAACCAGAACACTACTTAACTGGCACGTTTTAATTGAGCAGGAGATGTATAGGGTCTCCAGGTCAAATATCTGTGAACATTTTAATTACAAAGGGATGTATAGGTTCCCAGAATTAATACTATAATATAATACTTAATCTAAATGGCTTAGAGATGTATAGTCTCTAGGGTCAATTTAAACTAAATTTAAAATCAGCAGAGGTGTAAAACGCCTCCACGGTCAAATAATAAGTATAATAATACATATACATAAACTGGAGATGTATATGGTCTCCAAATGTCAAATAACAAAAATTTATGATATATACATTTCATGTCATCACGTGAAATAAATAAAACATTATTATTATTTAAGTTAAAAACTTTAAGATCATCGGAAGAGGATCAATTATCGAATAAGATTTTACAGTTGAAGAAACAAAAAGTTGAATTAGAGATTGAAAAGTTGGAAAGAGAAAACTACAAATTGGATTTAGAATTATTAAAACTCGAAAAAGAATTAAACATTACAAAACCCTCCAAATTCACATTACCTTTGTATATGCAAGATGACACCATCATTCAAATTAATTTGGTCAATGAGTTTTCAGAAACAGTAAATGATAGCACTAACAGTATTACCTAAAATATACTATACAACAGCCTAAAAATAGTATTTGTACGTATAAATAAATAATAAACACTTAATCCTTGATCAAAAATATAGTTTTATTTTATAATCGTTATTGTTAAACTCATACGTAAGTAGGTATAATTAATAAATTTCAATTGAAGTGTTCTATTAAGGAAATTAATACTTGAATTGCCTCTATATCAGCATTATCACTATCTTCAATATTGAATTCAATGTCTTGTTCTGCGTTCGTTATCGATGGAGTATACTGGTAAGCATTTATGCCTAAACGTTTTTCGAGATTATGCAATATGACACATGTCAAAATAACCGTACTTGCAATCTTAGGTTGAAGTCTTAAGTGGTTAAGACAAGGAAACTTTTCTTTAAGTATCCCCAGGTCGTTTTCAACCATTTGTCTAATCGATCTGAAAGCTCTTAAAAATCGATCTAATGCAGCGTTTCTTGGTATGCGGGTTGTAATATTTGGGGTTATTAACCACTTTTTTAAACTATATCCACTGTCTCTTAATATTACAGCATTGGGTAAAGGTCTTCATCCATCTTCCCATTGCTGACATAACGATGAGCACCTTAAAACCCGCGAATCATGAACGGAGCCAGGCCATCGTGCATTCACGTAAAAAAATTCTAAATTCGGTCCACAGACAACCATTACATTTATAGAATGATCTCCGTGACGAACAACAAAACCAGCTTCATTTTGACGTGGAGCATCTATCGGTATTAATGATCCATCTATAATCCCTGCGACCCTGGGAAAATTCACATGTGATGCTGCAATAAAATCTTCAGAAAGTGAGTTTCCATTTGCTGGCCATCTTACTTCGCTTCCTAGTAATTTGTACACTATTTGTGTACATACGGCGTGAATAGAACGAGACATTGTCATTTTTGAAACACCATGAGCATCGCCAGTGACGTGATATTGGGAACCTGAGCCTAACCATCTTAAAACAGTCAGTAACTGTTGTTTAGGATCAAGAGCGTGACTTCTTCGCGTCGGATGTCTAAGATTTCCACCAATAGTCTGTAAGAGATATTCGACAGTAGATTTACTCACTCTGAATCGCTCATTAAATGTGAAATCCGTTATGGTCAAAGTTAAATTTATACGTTCTTGATATGTTCTAGGACGTCTCACAATTAGTTCTTCTTCACTATCACTGCTACTCGAACTAAACATTTCGTAGTACAAAGAGTTGGTCGCTAAATATTATGATAAATTATAAAAAAATATTACAATTTAATGTAGCACAGAACAATTGTCAGCTACAAATTTGTACATTTTCCGGAAAAGATATGTAACGTATGTAAAGTTTTGTGATACGATAAATTGTAGGTTATTGCTACAATTTACATATTTGTAGGAATTTTCCAATACAAATATGTAACTTGCAAATTTTGTGGTACACACACTTGTATTATGACAAATTTGTAACATGACACTTGTCAAATCGTAATTGTAAGTTTTGTGGTATAGGGCACAGTGCCCTGTGAGGCTGAGTTAATTGAGTTGAGACATTGAAGTAACGGAGGTTTCAGCCAATAAGCTGATTTGGGAAGGTTGACCCTATATACTCATGTACATGATTCGGTGGCGATCTGATAGCAATCCTGGGTACCCAATACACGCCATGTCTTACAGATTGACCTCCGCCCTTGGTTTGGCCAAACCATATCAAATATTATTAAATCTCATAAATCCATGGTAAAAGGGGTAGCGGCCCGCTGGGCCCCAACATTGAAAGTACGCATCCTCGGATGTTGAAAATGTAAACGCTTCGCAGCGCAAAGGAGGTCAACTGTCACCCCAATAACCTGACGACAGGGCCAGTTACTGGCGTAGGTATCCCCGTACCAGAGTGAGATTGGTCATTTGGTTCAGGCGTACCTGTTTCTAGTATTTTCACTGTCTATCACGCCATCCGAGCACTTACTTTATTCCATACAGCCAACAATAGTACAAGCGAGCTTCACTAACTTGTATTGAATGAGGCTCGCCTCATTACAATAAAACCTTTGCCTACCCCGGAACATAAAAGTTCCAGGTAAGCGGGTGGAATGAATGACAGTCGGGGTACTAGACCACTCAATCCAATGTACTGTATAAAGCTTTGAAATTAACAAATAAGCTGCCTCCTTGTTACCGAGATGTGCTCTAACTCTACGATGTTTTCCTGAATAAAGTCTAAATACATTCGATACACTAAATAAATAAATATATAAACGATCATAGCCGTGCCATCACAGAAAATTAGCGCAGTGACCAGCGATCCAAATACGAATTCGAAATAATGATGCGATTGGACTTATAATTTAACCTTAAAAAAAAAAAACAACGTAGGAAATGAAAATTGTGATCGAGTGTGTAAGGAAATTTTCAGGAATGATACAGAAAAAGGAGAAAGATAGCACTGTGCATGATTCATGTATTATTATGTATTAAACATTTTAAATATTTGTTTGAAGTTTTGGGGGAGCAAAAATAAGCTATGTTATTCTTATCCATAAATGATAGAATTATATAAATTTTAGGAGCGGTTTGCATTGGACCAGGCGTTCAAAATATCACTCCTTGTTAAATTTATAGATTGATTTTGAAGCAATAAAACTACATAACATCATTTTGAAAACCATATTGAGCCTTTAGACGATTGGTCTTAGACATTCACATCACTCTTATTATCTTGTCTTAGCGAACAAACGGAAGATTGCACAAGTCTTAAATAACTTAACATTTAACAAAGTTGAGCGGTTATCGGTAGCGCGTTTTGCGTCAGGTAGATTGTTAGAGATGCGGGCAGGTAAAAGGGAAAACGTTCGGAAGCAGGCTGGGTCAGGAAGGACCGTTACTAACGCGGTAGAGTCGGGGGAACGAACGGAAGCGGTAGGGAACGCTACTTTAGAGTTGATATTGCAGAAGATGAACGAGTTCCAGGAAAAATTGCAATAACTAAGTTCGAACGGTAATGACAAGCGAAACGAAGGTGAGGGGGGTTCGTCGCGCGACACGAACGGTGGAGATTGTAGAAATAACGTTATGGGAAATAGACAGGGTTCGGTAGGTCGCGAGTCTACAAGCACTAACACGATGTCTTCGGAGACGCGAAACTTATATGTTGTACAACCCTCTACTAGCAAACCGAGTTTTGATGGGAAACCATTAAACAACCCTCTTACGTTTTTAAAGCTATTAAAAAGGTATATTAGAGCGGTAAATGGCCAGGAACGTGAAGTCGAGATAGCATTAGGGTGCATAACGGGACACGCGCGTAAGATTATGGAGTTATACTCTAAGGGATGGGTTACGTTCGCTGATTTTGAAGCCGACTTTAGGCGTAATTATTGGACCGAACAGATTCAGGAGTCCGTCAGGTATAGGTTAATCAACGCGGTATATACCGGTAATTCGGGAATTTCGATGGCTGAGCATTTCGCAGAGCAGGTCGAGTCGATGCAGTCGTTAACAATTGCTTTTAACGAAAGGGATCTGGTTAATTCCATAATGCGACACTATTCAATAGATGTGCAAAGGTTATGGTTCACTAGGATTGAGGAGCCCACGATTATGAGCGGGGCAAACTTTCTAAGGAGCATGGAACAAAACGTCGTCGTGAGACAGAGAGGAGTTGCTACGGGTGTTGTTGGCGGCAGCATTAGGAAGGAGCGGTACAACAGGTCGTAATTAGCACGTCCAATCACCGCTACGATCTCTGCTGGCAGGTGGCAGAACAGGGGAAGTTCAGCAAGGGGTCGAGGCTATTGTCAGGGTCGGATAGGTTATAGGGCGAATTTTAACAGGGCGGTGCCACTTACAAATGTACGAGCGGGAGTTAGCAGCAGACCAGCCATCACTTTTGTAAATGAGGGTGAAGGTTCAACTTCGTCGAAAACTGTGGGGGAGGACGAGTCAAAAAACTAATGTCCCCTACACAGGTGAAGTCCAGTTGTTTATCTGTTAAAATAGATAACAAAATACTCTTACTTATTTTATACTAGTGGCGCCATCTGTAGAGCGTTGTACATTGTACTGGTTTGGTACCTGCTTATGTTTAAAAATAAACGTCACTCTGTTCCGAACTAACTTGAAGTTTCATTAGGTTATGGGCCAGCTCTTGTAATAAAATAGTTTTAACGAGGTTTTTAGATAGTTTTTGTAGTGCACAGTTATTAATATGGCAGCTAGTTATGCAGTGAACGTGCCTAAGCTAAAAGGGCGAGAAAATTATGACGATTGGGCGTTTGCTGTGGAAAATTTTCTCATCCTGGAGGGGGTCAATTTGTCCAGTGCAGATGTGCTAGAAGCGACAAACGACAGGAAAGCCAGAGCGAAGTTGATATTGACCGTCGACCCATCCCTTTACGTGCATATTAAAGGCGAAACTACAGTGCGAGCTACTTGGAATAAGCTGAAGTCTTTGTTCGACGACTCCGGTTTCACGCGCAAGATTAGCTTATTACGGAATTTAATTTCTGTACGCTTAGATACAAGTGAATCTATGACAGCGTACGTGACACAGTTGGTGGAAACAGCACAGAAATTAAAAGGTACTGGTTTCGAGATAAATGATGAGTGGATCGGTTCTTTACTACTGGCGGGCCTTCCGGAGAAGTTTAGCCCGATGATCATGGCCATTGAGCACTCAGGAATGAGTATAAGTGCAGACGCTATAAAAACGAAGTTATTAGACATGAGTACGGATTTCGAGGTTAATAATGATAGTGCATTTTTTGTAAAGAATTCGCAGAAACGAAATGGAGGTAGCAATAAATACTGTCCAAAAAATTGCGGCAGCAATACGTACAACGGAACGCCATCCAAGTCAACTGTCAGTGGAAACGTCAACAAAATATCGAAAGCAATACGTTGTTACCGATGCAAACAAATTGGGCATTACAAAAGTCAGTGTCCTGAAGAAAAAAAAGCGCAGATTAATGCATTCAGCGCAGTATTTTTGACTAGCGAATTCAGTCAAAATGACTATTACATCGATTCCGGTGCAAGTACTCATTTGGTGTCTAATGTAAACATGTTGTCAAATGTTTCGTACCAACCGAAAACTAAGCAGATTATTGTTGCAAATCAATCAACAGTGGATGTTTTATGCTCTGGAGACTTACAAATCACAACTGCAGTCGGAAATAAGCAGTATGAAGTGAATGTAAACAATGTTCTGTGCGTACCTAACCTCACCACGAATTTACTGTCGGTGAGTAGAATCATCGCTAGTGGAAACCGAGTGGAATTTAACGAACAAGGATGTTTTATTTACAACTCAGAGAATGTTTGTATTGGTGAAGCAAGGTTAGAAAATGAGGTCTACATACTACATACTGTGAAACCTCTACAGCTACTCGCGGCGACAGTGACACCATCAAACTCAACGTGGCACAGAAGATTAGGGCATATAAATTCAAATGATCTCAGTAAAATGAAGAATGGAGTGGTTGAGGGTGTGTCATTCCAGGACAATAGTGGCAGATTAAATAAATCCAGTTGTACAGTATGCTGCGAGGGGAAGCAGTCAAGGCTTCCATTCCCTCAGAGTGCAAGCAGAAGTCAGGAAGTGCTGGAATTGGTCCACACAGACCTGTGCGGGCCGATGGAGAATAAGTCACTTGGAAATGCAAGATACTTTCTTCTTTTTGTCGATGACTATAGCCGAATGTGTTTTGTATACTTTCTTTAATCAAAACATCAAACATTCAGATACTTCAAAGAGTTTCAGAAGTTAGTTGAGAACCAGCAGTCTAAGAAAATAAAAGTATTAAGATCTGATAACGGTGGCGAGTTCTGCTCAACAGAAATGGAAACCTACTTGAAGCAATGCGGTATAGTGCATCAGAAGACAACGGCATTTACTCCTGAGCAAAATGGTTTATCGGAGAGAAATAATCGGTCCATAGTAGAGAAAGCACGGTGTCTACTATTTGATGCAAAATTTGAAACAAAATTTTGGGCCGAAGCAGTAAATACTGCAGTGTATATAAAGAACAGGTCACCAGCGACAGGACTAGGTGGAGAAACTACCCCCTATGAAATGTGGACGGGTAGAAAGCCGAACATTGGTCATCTACGGATCTTCGGCAGCCCAGTGATGGTCCACATTCCCAAACAAAAGCGCAGAAAATGGGACAAAAAGGCTGTCAGGATGTTACTGGTTGGTTACTCAGAAAATACCAAAGGTTATCGCTTGTATGATCCAGATTCTCAGAAAATAGTTGTTGCTAGAGATGTGGTAGTCATGGAAAATATTCAAGAAAATTCAGCAACAATTTTGGTAGAGGATAAACAGCAGCCAGAGTGTGTAATAGAGAGTCAGCAAGCAAAAGACAGCGAGTCAAATAGCTCAGAGGATGGCTTGCAACAAGATGATGCCAATGATGTGACATATGTTCCAAGTGAGCCATCAAGTGAAGATGACAGCTTCTATGAGGCAGTTAATGCTGGCGGCGAGGCACAGGAGACTTTGGAGGAACTAAAGCGTGTTAGACGTTGTCCGAACTATTATGGTTACTCAAACATGTGCGTCATGGATGTGATGGGCGAAGAAATTTCACTTACTGATGCTGTTACTGGACCAGAAAAAGTGCAGTGGCTAAGTGCAATAAAGGAGGAGTTAAAATCTTTCAAAGACAATGACACTTGGGAGCTAGTGAATAGGCCTCAAGACGGCACAGTAGTGAAAAATAAATGGGTGTTCAAGAAAAAATACAATGGTGATGGCGAAGTGCGTTATAGGGCCAGACTTGTTGCAAAAGGTTTTACACAGAAGAAGGGCCAAGACTTTAACGAGACATTTTCTCCTGTATTAAGGTATTCCACCCTTAGACTATTGTTAGCATTAAGTGTCAAACTGGATCTGCACACGAATCACCTAGATGTACCTACTGCATTCTTGAACGGTTTTTTAAAAGAAAATGGTTTTATGGAAATACCAGAGTGTTCTTTTTTCCCTGAGTGTGACAACAAGGTATTGAGATTAAAAAGAGCAATTTACGGTCTTAAGCAGTCTGCTAGGGCCTGGTACACCAGAGTTGAAGAATGTTTGTTAGATTTAGGTTACGAAAAGTCTAAATATGAACCTTGTCTCTTCATAAAATGCCATAATTATGTAAAAGTATATGTTGCATTATTTGTCGATGATTTTTTTGTATTTTATAACTGTAAAAGTTCATATGAACAGTTGAAAACTGAACTTGTTAATAAATTCAAAAGAAAAGACCTAGGTCAGATCAATCAGTGTCTAGGAATGAGAGTGAATGTTCAAAAAGACAGTATTACTGTTGACCAGGAACATTTTATAAACTATATTTTAAACAAGTTTAATATGTTTGATTGTCATGGTTCAGACACCCCAATGGAATTCAACATACAATGACAATGCAAAGAAAAATTCGTTAAGCAGCTGGACTTGAACCAGCAACCTCGGTAATCCGTACCACGCTCCACCAATTAAGCTATACTTAACAATGGTGTACCTAACGAATTTTTCAATGCCTTGTGTCATATTTTATTTGGAAGATCTCTCCTCAGCGCCATCTATGAGTAGCTTAATCAAGCAGCTCACCCACTACGGAACTTCTACAGTTACGCATTAGTGGCAAGAGATGGAGCTATTTTCTGAATCAATGAAAATAATCGATTTATTGATTATTTTTGTTTTTTATTTTTATGAAACATTCATAGAATGAAATTCAACATACAATGATAATGCAAAGAAAAATTCGTTAAGCAGCTGGACTTGAACCAGCAACCTCGGTAATCCGTACCACGCTCCACCAATTAAGCTATACTTAACGATGGTGTACCTAACGAATTTTTCAATGCCTTGTGTCATATTTTATTTGGAAGATCTCTCCTCAGCGCCATCTATGAGTAGCTTAATCAAGCAGCTCACCCACTACGGAACTTCTACAGTTACGCATTAGTGGCAAGAGATGGAGCTATTTTCTGAATCAATGAAAATAATCGATTTATTGATTATTTTTGTTTTTTATTTTTATGAAACATTCATAGAATGAAATTCAATATACAATGACAATGCAAAGAAAAATTCGTTAAGCAGCTGGACTTGAACCAGCAACCTCGGTAATCCGTACCACGCTCCACCAATTAAGCTATACTTAACGATGGTGTACCTAACGAATTTTTCAATGCCTTGTGTCATATTTTATTTGGAAGATCTCTCCTCAGCGCCATCTATGAGTAGCTTAATCAAGCAGCTCACCCACTACGGAACTTCTACAGTTACGCATTAGTGGCAAGAGATGGAGCTATTTTCTGAATCAATGAAAATAATCGATTTATTGATTATTTTTGTTTTTTATTTTTATGAAACATTCATAGAATGAAATTCAACATACAATGACAATGCAGCAAGGGGCATTCGGTTCGCGGAGCGTGAGTACGAATTGGTTGGTACTAATAGAGTTCAAATTAGGTAGTACTTTTGTCGAGGCACCTGTGCTAATTATGCGACGATTACCTAGGTCTTTAATACTAGGATATGATTGGCTAGAGCGTGTGAAAGGGGTAGTAAATTGCGGTAAAGAACGGACGGTGACGATCGAGCATCTAGGAGTTAGGTCTAGTGTTAGGCTAAATTCAGATTGCGAAACTGAACGGTTAGGGAGAGAGGCAAACGCTGCCATTATCAATTCGATATTGAGGCAAAGTGCACGGCCGGAGGAGTACTGCGGGTCGAACAATAAATCGGACAATGGGGACAGTGGGAAGTACCATTTAGACGAGTCAGACTTAAGTAGCGAACAGAAGGTGCTGTTGCTACCTGTACTAGACAGGCATCGTAAAATATTCACGGAAAAATTTGGGTTGACCGACAAGTACGAGCATGCCATAAAACTAGTCGATGAAACGCCTTTAGTCAAACATAGCTATCCAGTACCTTTGGCATATCGCGAGCGGGTTAAAGAGAAATTAGCGGAATTAGAAGGATTATGAGTTATTAAACAGGAAGCGACCTCGTATTGTAGCTCACTTACATTCACTAAGAAACGGGACGGGTCGATAAGAGTTTTATTAGATGCACGTGAGCTTAATAAGAAAATGGTGGGAGATGCGGGTGCACCACCCCTTACATCCGAGATATTACAATCCTTTCATGGAGTAAATTACATTAGTTTAATTGATTTGTATAATGCTTATTTTCAAATACATTTGCATTCAGATTCAAGGAAGTATACGGGTTTCTCTTTTATGGGGAAAACTTATACCTATTGTGTCTTGCCTCAAGGTTTAAAAACATCTGTAGCAGGATTTTCGAGGGCCGTGGACTCTATATTAGAAGGAGTACGGGAGTTTTGTGTAAATTATTTGGACGATATCGTCGTATTTACCACGGGAGATATGTAATTACATTTAGAACATCTAGACCAAGTGTTGAATAAATTAGAAGACGCGGGGTTAACCGGAAGGATAGAGAAATGCCGATTTCTATGTGTAGAAGTAAAACTGTTAGGGCACATAGTTAATACAAACGGGGTACGAATGGATCTCGATCGTGTAAAAGCCATAATGGACTTCCCCATACCTCGAACCATAAAACAATTACGAGGATTCTTGGGATTGATAAATTATTGCCGGAAATTTATTTCGAAGTATAGTGAAGAAGTTAGACCGTTGTGTGACCTACTAAAGCAAAATACAAAATGGTCATGGACACAGGAAATAAACGAGTGTTTTGAGGTGGTGAAAAGGTTATTTGAGAACCTTTCAGAGTAGAAGCCGTCCCCTGCGGGAACGTATACACTCTGATTAACCGACAGACGGACTCAATCAAGGGAAATTATAACGCTATCCATTTGTTCCGCTATTACGAAAATAATTAACGCATAGGTCCACTTTCGTTCAACCTTGCGATAAGGGTAACAAAGAATAGGGAATGTTAGCGCCATCATAAACGGAGAATGCCGAGCTAAAAAAAAAAAGACAGTGAATGGGATTTTATTGCCACCCCACGACAACAGGTAGGCGTGAGAAAACCGAGAGGAGCGTGAGATAAGTAAAGTTAACGTGGGAATTCTGATTAAGCAAGCTTTAGAGTAGGAATGCTGAATTTGTATTGGAAAGGAAATATATTTTGAAACGGACTAGTGCTAGGGAGGGAGAAAGAGAACACTAGGTGTTCCAAAATTTATTTGGGGGAGTGTGAGATGGTCAACGCAGTGTTATCGTTTCCGCGTACTAAATAAGTTATAAAATACAAATTTAGCGCCCATAAATTTCAAAATAACGCAGACAGCAACGTTCACGTGTAGAAAGTTTTACTCAGAATCCAAAGGGAACAAAAAAGTTATCTTAAACAAAACTTAAGATTTATACAGTCGACCAACGCGCAACATAAAATTAAATTGGACAAAAGAAACCTGACTCGCTTTTTTAAAACTAAGTCGTAAAAATGACGCTTGACAAGTCGATACTTAAGAACCCATTATAGACAAAGGACGTTGTGCAATCTTTCGTAGGACAGACATAGTTAATTGCTCCCACATGTTGCTCTAGACTCGAGTGAAACCAGTCAAAAAATCATAGCAAGCAAAAACATCATGATACTGCATTTTAAGGGCGGAGCTTACGCTCTAGCATGAGTATCGTCCAATCGCAAGGATCGGTCATAGTCATTAACCAATCATATGTACGGAATTACTCGTGGGAATATTTTAAAATTACAGAGACACGCGAAGGGCGGCTGACGGGAGTGGAGGAGGAAGTTGGGGCAGTTGGATCTTGGCTCGCTTCACGACAAGAACCTAGAAAAGTCTTAACGATTCTCTCTGTTAGAACCTATGAGCTAGGGTTGTTGAAGGTCCTAACATATCGAAATTTTGTAACTAAAATCTAAATAAATAAATTAGTTTGTAATTTAGCTAGGGAGTGAAAAGTGCGTCTAGGGCCGTGTTTTATAAACTTACAAGTTACAATTTTACAGGCGTTTATCGGCAACACTTGTCCTGTCTTTTACAATTTGCGTTTTATAAAAGTACTGTGCTACAATTTTACAAGCTACAAGTACAGGCGCCTGTAGCCGTATCATAGACAAAAAGTGGACATTTTATAGTTTTAAATTCATAATCGAACAAGCGTTTTTAAAAAAAAATGTTAAATACAACTGCAGATTTGTTAAATTGTAACGAAAACTTACGTACGTCTTGAGACCTGTAACAATTGCTACAGGTGCACAAATTTTTGAATTAGGTGTCTTGATCAGTACCAAATCAATCATTCTATCTACATAACTATCTCTTCTTCAAGTTATTAAACTCAACGTCATACGTTTATTGAGGAACTTGTCTGAGTCGGACTCGGAAGAAGAGAGTCCACGACAGCAAAGAACTAGGGAGTTTTGGCCACGAATAAATACAGATTTTGACACACCTTTTCAATATTATAATGAAAGGTCCAGAATGAACTTAGACTAGATTATGCAAGAAATTAGGAGCTTATTAGAATCGTCGAGTAGGTACCTAATCAAAATAATTCATTGCGCGCGAAGCTTTAATTCTCTGCCTGTGTCTGTCTGTATGCACTGGAGTATCATGCAATCGTTAACATGCAGTGGGCCGGGCAGTGGTGGTCACTTACCATCAGATGACCCACTTGCTCGTTTGCCTTCCTCGTCGTGTAAAAAAAAAAAAAAAAACATTTTTTGACCTTTTTTTGCCATTGTTTTGAATAGATGTATTTTACAAGCCGATCCGCGAACTTCATACCGCCATAGGTCATTCTATAGAAAATGTACCTGTGAGAAAATGAACTTCCTATTTTTTTTCTCGAGAAATCTTCCCCTCCATCTTACTATTCGAAGCAAAGATAAATCCAACAAATGAAAGATCATAAAAATCGGTTCAGCCGTTCTTGACTTGTAAATAGTGCAATTAATACGATTTTGTTTTATGTACTTAGACAGATTTTCGTTTATCAACTTTGGATGGGTATTTTTATTTTTAATATGTAATAGATAAAAAACCTCTACATATTTGTAATTTTTGGCAGCCACTTTTTTTAAATTAGTGATGTCCATTACACTTGTAGAATTTACTTGTAGTCGAGATTTACAATACCGTACTACAAGTGTAGCTTTCCGTGTGTCTTTATAAAACACCTGTAATTGTACACAGTGCATTACAGGTGACTGTTTCCTGTAGACTTGTAACTTGTAGCCTGTAGGTTTATAAAACACGGCCCTGGAGTTATTCGGTAAAGTACCCGATTTCAGTTAATTAATCCAGGTTATCAAATAAATCCACTACTTGTTATTACTGTTCTGTGATTATAGTAAAGAATGAATCTAGACGAACTATATGAGTCTTATTATCGCCTGATTCAGGGTGGATATAAGGGCTGGAACTCAATAGAGGTCATAATGTTGATATTGTTCGGATTAATGATCATGGTTCTTGTAAGGAAGAAAATAGAAAGTTTCCGGAGGCCTGGAATAATGCAAGATCTGACTCACCAAATTCGACGAGCTGATGGTTTTCTGGGGGGCCCCCGTCTGTATCTCCATAGATTTCTGGCTGAACTGGTCAGGGATTTAAACACTGTGGTGCTAATGAAAGGTTTTCAGGTGAAATTATATCGATAAATAGGGATTGATTTCTAGTAACGTGCGTGCCGCCGTTCGAAGTTGCGAATAAGAAGTTCTGAAAGCTGTCGTAGGTGGGCAGCACTGTCGCGTCTCTTCGTTCGGAAATCAGATATGCACCATTCCAGTTACAATTTGAGAATAACGTTTAGAAATGAGAAATAAAATTGTATGTGCTAGACGATGCGAAAGAAATAAAGAAAGTAAGAATATAGGAAAGTACGGAACATGCCGCCGGCCTTAAAATAAGTTACTTATTTTAACTAATATTAAACCTAAGTTGTATAACTAATAGGCACCTAAGACTCCTAGTCAATAGGCAATGGGCCAACCTTTACGATAGGTCTTCGTATAAGAGTTACCCATGCGTAGCGTAACTACACGGGTAACACCATCGGCACCCGGGTGCAGCTCGTGCACACGCGCGAGGTGCCACTGCAGGGGCGGCCGGCTGTCGTCGCGCACCACCACCACAGAGCCCTCCGATACCGGATACGCACCTTCGTCGCGGAACCATCGGCCACGCTGTTGCAACTGGGAAAGATATTCGGCGCTCCACCGCTTCCAAAAATGACGAACAGCCTGCTGTATGACCTGCCAGCGTTGAAGACGGCTGGGTCGCTCGTCACCGAAATCATATTCGGGCAACGCGGTCAATGGTTCTCCGACGAGGAAATGCGCGGGAGTGAGGGGCAACGGATCACTTGGATCGTTGCTTAAGACGCAAAGTGGTCGAGAGTTGAGCACCGACTCAATCTGACACAGGATGGTATTGAACTCGTCATAGGTGAGAGTTTGTGATCCTATCACACCATAAAGGTGTGATATAAAACTACGTACGCAAGCCTCCCAAATTCCACCAAAATGGCTCGCGTAAGGCGGATTGAAATGCCAGGTTATTCCGGAATCCCTTAAATTTTTATTAAGTTCGACCTGAGTCGTGTCTGCCTTTAGAAATTCAAAAAGTTCTTTAAGATATCTGTCGCACCCAACAAAGTTACGACCGCAGTCTGAATATATGTCTGAGCAAAGTCCCCGTCGGGACACGAAGCGCCTTAATGTATTTAGAAAATCTTCGGTGGACAAATCTGGAACTAACTCCAAGTGACACGCTTTGGTAGACATACAAACCATAACAGCGACATAGGCCTTAAAAAGCTTTGCGTCACGAAAGTGACTAGACTTTAATTGAAAATAACCAGCAAAATCTACCCCGACGTGTAAGAAGGGGCGCAACGATCTTACCCGCGCTGCTAGAAGAGCCGCCACCTGGAGCTGTAGAGCGGGGCGAGGCCGCGCGCGGAAACACTGCACGCAGTGGCGGGTGCGCATGCGCACCGCATCGCGTGCGGAGAGTATCCAATACTCATGGGAAAGAATGAATTGCAATGTCTGTGGTCCTACGTGTAAATTGACCCTATGATAGTGATCAATTATTAAACTGGTTAAATGATGTCCCTTTGGAAGTAAAATTAGATGCTTCGCGTTGTACGATGTATGAGCTCGACCAATCCTGCCGCCGACCCTGAGAAGACCCACACTGTCGACGAAGGGTTTCAGTTTTTGTAAACGATCAGAACAATTTTTATTAGATTTTACTTTTGAAAGGTCATCTGAAAATTGTTCATTTTGAACAAGAGAGACGCGAAAGTGCGTGTTTAGTGTCATGGACTGTAATATATTTTGAATCATTTTTAAGTTTGCGACATTTGTTTATGAAGCGAATAACGTAGGAAACCACACGTAAAAGCTTAGGAAGTGATGAAAACCTGGATATGAATTCCGTATCAGTCTTATCAGTGCTGTTCACGGTCGACACCAGAACTTTACTTCGTTTTTCTTCGTCCGTAACGTAATCAATGTTAGATACGGGCCACTCAGCTTCAGGACGTTTAAGCCAAGAGGGACCGTGAAACCAAAGCTCCTGGTCAAGTTCGGATGGTAGGACTCCGCGCGATGCTGGGTCTGCAGGATTATCTGATGAGCGTACATGGCGCCATCGAGAAGCCGGGACGCGACTCGTTACTTCCGTGATCCGATTTGACACAAACGTACGCCATTGATACGACTCAGATCGTAACCAGGCCAAAGTGATCGAAGAATCACTCCAAGCATAAACATCGTTATTTAAAACCAAACCCGAAAAGGTACTAAGTACGTTCTCGACCAGTTTTGAGAGAAGTACAGCCCCATAAAGCTCCAAGCGAGGTACTGAAATGCGTTTTAAAGGAGCTACCTTAGTTTTTGCCAGAACGAGATGAACATGAACATTGTCGTGAGTGTCAGTGACGCGTACGTACACTGACCCAGAGAACCCCTTCTCAGAGGCGTCCGAAAAGCCATGAACTTGAATGCACCTGCTTTCAGGAAATGCATGACGTGGAATGGAAGTGGCTTCAAGCAGGGGCAACTCAGAAATGAAAGCAAACCACGCGTCAGAGATCGACTTAGGTGGGGTTTCGTCCCACGATATTCCTGAGATCCAAAGCCGTTGAATTAAATGTTTCGCATATAGCGTGATTGGAGAAAGAAAGCCAAGTGGGTCAAAAATTTTGGAAATTTCTGCTAATATTATCCTTTTTGAACAAGTCGTAGGACTGGATTTAACCTCATAACTGAAGGTATCTGATTTAGGAAACCACTTAAGGCCTAAAACTTTCACCGAAGTGTCACCATCCAGGTTGGAGATCGCTAACACTTCGTTGGGCCCCGCGTTAGAAGTCACAGAAGACATTAACTCTGGACGGTTACTTGTCCATTTTCTGAGGTCGAAGGACCCAGTCTGGCACAAAGAAATAAGCTCTTTTTGAAGAAGCAACGCCTCATCGAGAGAACTGGTACCCGAAATGACGTCATCGACGCAAACGTCCGAAAGTAAAATCTTAGAGGCCTTAGGAAAATAAGCACTTTCGTCAATAGCGAGTTGACAAAGGGTTCGTAAGGCAAGAAAAGGGAAGACGCGACTCCGAAAGTCACTGTACATAATCTAATTCCTGAACAGGTACATCAGAACTGATGCGCCAGAGGATACGCTGATAATCACGGTCGTCTAGCCGAAGCGAAATGAAACGATACATCATCTTGATGTCTGCAGTAAACATCACTTCATGCAAACGAAATTTAAGAAGAACCTGCACTATATCTTGGTGCAATTTTGGCCCTATGAGATGGTTATCGTTTAGGGAACGGCCGTTTGTGGTTTTACATGAGACATCAAATACCACACGAACCTTCGTTGTGGTACTGAAGACTTAACCACACAGTGGTGAGGAATATAGTAGGGCTCCGACGTGGGTGTTGCAGACTCATAAACGAGCTCCATATGACCAAGGTCAATGTATTCTTGGAGACATTTCACATACTCCGACTTCAAGTCAGGATTGCGTTCAAGCCTCTGCTCCAGCTTGATTAAACGCGAAAGAGTAATGTCACGCGACTCGCCCAGGGGAGGGGCGTTGGGCTTGAAAGGAAGGGCAACGACATATTTGCCGGTTTCATCTCTGGAAAGAGTTTGGACAAAAATTGACTCGCACCTAGCCTCGTCCGGCGTCAGCGGCTTCACTTCCGGTATGGATTCTAATTCCCAGAACCTTTGGAGGTCGATATCACTATGACATGAACTAAAACCGGCATGTAATTGAAATTTCGTGCCACTTGCAGGAAGCCGACCATTCAGTAAATAACCGAAAATGCTATTCATAGCGACTGGAGTCCCAGGAGGTCCGACCACGTTGTCATGCAGCAAAACACTGCCCGTGTAATCTGATCCTAACAAAAGTTCTACAGGACGCGACGACCGGAGCTCGGGGTCAGCGAGGGTCAGATTCTGCAAATGCGGAAGTTTTTCAACCGAAAAGTTG
>OY829534.1:2664083-2844654 GCA_963691665.1 Clepsis dumicolana | reverse complement strand
GCTGATGCTGATCACAGATTAGAGAGACTATGTACAAGTACAGATGGGAAACAGGCCTAAGAACGGTCCGTCCGTAGAGATAGTTCGGGAGGGCACCACAGCACTCTGGGGGCGCCACTGTACCGAAGTGATGCGCCTCGTGCCTCTATGGATCGGTTTATGCCGATAATAGTGATGTCTCATATCGTAGTTTTACGTAAAAAATACCGGTAATAATGGTACTCGTCACAGCTGATTTCAAAATGTTTTGTAGGTTTAGAAATGAGCTGAAGGCCTCTGCGTCAAGCCAAAATTAAACGTATTCTGCCGCATAATAACAGAGACCTTCCGCTCATTCCCCTATTGTAAATAAAATAAGATATTGTATCGGATCAAAGCATAAATAATTTTATTAGCATTTTACATGTCATCCTTTCATGCTTTCGGAAAGACCATGATTGCCAAGAAGAATGCGCCGCAAGAAACTTGTCACAAAGTCCTTTTTTCTAAAAACAAGTTACATTAGTTCTTACAATACGTAACCTCGGATGAATTACACAAAGAAACCTCACTAATTTCATTACAAAAAAAAAAACATGTTTTAGAAACAAGTGTACCTAAAAAATAATTATTAGAACAAATTTAATCCAGAACACTTTACTGGCACGTTTTAATTGACCAAGAAATGTATAGGGTCTCCAGATCAAATACATGCGAATATCAGAATTACAAAGGGATGTATAGGGTCCCAGAATTAATACTATAACATAATACTTAATCTAAATGACCGAGATGTATAGTATCCAAGGGTCAATTCAAACTAAACTAATTACACATATATGTATATAAACTGGAGATGTATATGGTCTCCAAATGTCAAATAACAAAAATTTATGAAATATACATTTCATGTCATCATGTCAGATAAATAAAATATTATTTTTGTCAATTAGCTATATAAAACAACGTAATTATGTCCTAATTAAGAATAACAAGAAACTCAGCAGGAAAACATGTTAACTAATAATAACATCAGATATGAATATGGATTGCAGAATGTGGATAATAGTTCTGGCGCTCGCTCGGGCTGCACGATGCACTCACAGCAAGCACGAACGTTGGAATTGTATAGCCAAATGTATGAACGATAAAGTTTGTGCTGGGTTGTAAATCTGTATTTACCTGTGTAAGGAGTGTTAATTATATGGGGAGCTGAGTAAATATAGCTTTAATAGGAATTATTACTCACTGGTATTTAAGGCAAATATTAAAAATTCAAATAAGATAGTATTCTAATTGCAAAGTAAGCAATTTTGATTTGTGTTATAGCTAAGGCCCCGCCTCCGCCCTGGCCTTATCCCTGGACAATTGCCAGTAGCTGTGTCCCACATACCATAGACCCTATGGGACTCCAACACAAGACAGTAGATTTTATTTGTCGGCAGTCAGTATGTCTTTGTTACAGTTCTGCAAGGGGTGAGAGGATAATAAGAGCCTATGCTGTCCTTTTATCTAGGTACAGAAGAAAATCTACTTTAATTGGGTGTTTTATTTTCTGATTGATACATATTATTAATTATTGAAAGGATAGATAGTATATTAAAATATAGTCTCAGTTAAAGTTACTTTCATAAATTCCTGGTTCTAAACTTAATTGGACCCAAAAATAGCAAATTTCATATGTATATTCACCCAAGCAAAAACATAATAAAATAAATAAATAAATGTGTTTCTTGGGTATCCGTAGTCCAAGCTGCTGGACCTGCAATAGTAAACAGTAGAACATGATTTTCAGGTCGTGTGCACTACTAAAGGAAAGGTTTCAACCTGACACATATTTTAGGCGGAGCTGTTAACTACTCAGTAGCCCATGGGTACTGGGCACTTGGCACACGGTACCTTCTGTAGTGCCTGGACGGAAATTCTCTGAAACGAACCCAACATTTTTATATTTGGGCTATTGACACACATACGAGCTGTTCGATACGGATGATATTCATGACTTGAGTACAAACATTCATGTTTATCACACAAATGTCTGCTCCTAGCGGGGTTCGAACCCGCAATCTTTAGCTTCGTGATCAGGTTCACTGACAACCGGTAAGAAACTCAATGAAGTATCATATTTTAAAAAACAAAGTACGAATATACGGGTCGGGATAATTTCCAACCTCAAGTTAGGTTCAATGCGTCCGTTACGTGGCGTCTCCTTGCCGCGCTGCCCGAGCCCGGGTTCGCTGATCCTGCCGCATGCCGCAATCTAAAACAAATTATCTTTTGACTCTGGTAGCTTGATACTTCTTAAGTGCCAGTTTTCGCATAAACGGTAAATCATGACGAGATAATTTCTCTGAATATGATCCTTTGAATTTGGACACGAAAAACGAGTGATAAAATTTTCCATTAAGTCCTTATGATGCAGTTCAGTGCAGGTCAGTAAAAAATCGCTTCGGATCATTTTTGTTATACACTGTGTATGACAGTGGGCGTCCAGGTTTGTGTTGATGACTTTAATTAAATCCCTGAATAGTATAACAAACCGCGACGTGGGATACTTTAGGTTAGGACCTTTTAAGAGATTTCTTTCTCGAGCAGCTATCCACCAGTGAATATCGCCATGCTGACTAGTTAAAATCGGGTTTTTGGATGACTGGCACTTAGTTTTTTGTAATAGTTTCCTAGATACAAATCCTGCAGTGAACGCTGATGAATGCACATTGATTCTTTCTTTACGAGTCTGCAGCAGCAGCAGCAGTGAGGGTCCTGCCGTGCCGGCCGCGACGGCGGCGGGACGGCTCGGCGCGGGGACGGCGGCCGGGTGGGCTCTGCTAGTGCCTGCGACAGAAGACCATGTATCGGTAGCATTTCGAGCGTTGCCTGTTTCAGAATTTAAAGGGATTGCCACCAATAATTCTGAAGTCAAAAGCGTGTCGCCTACGTCATCCTCACAGTTAGAGCCGGAGGAATGAGGGCCTAAAACATCACTGATCATTAAAGATTCGAAGGAACACGTGAAGGTGTACGGATCAGGTCTATTATTGCGATGATTGAGGGCTCTGATGCGACCAAAAAAAAATTCCAAAGGGTCCTGATTTAGGTTTCGAGTATAAAATAATTTTATATCTATATCTTTGAGGTCAGCCCAGATTTTGATGAAACTTTCCAAAGTTGTTATCCAGTTGTCAATAGTCTGGATGCGTTTACGGATAGGGTGACCGCGTTTCAAAGCATCTTTACTGGTCGAATCAATGAAATATATGTCTTTTAACATTTTGATGGCATCCTTCCAAAACGATACATGTTCGGAAGTGCCGTTAACTTCCTTAACCGGCCGGCATCTTACCGGGGGCGACGCCGCTGCGAGACCCGTTGACGCTGTCGAACAGCCGGTCGAAGAAAAGGACCGCTTCCGATGTATTTTTGAGAGTCTCGATGACTGCCGTGCCGTCGACGTATGTAGCTGAAACATTATATTTAACGGTTCACTCAGAGATTTTTTTTTATTCATGCCCTGGTCTTCTTTAAATGCGCGTGTCGTATAGCGTGAATGTCTATTTCCCGAGATTTATTTATTTATTTAATATTAGGTCACACACTGTAGTTGGTTGATGGTTGCAGTGAGGGCATTTCCATACAAAAGGAACCGGGTTGCATGCCCTAGTTGCAGTGCACGTGCGGACGTGCGGTACGATGGGCCGCCTTGCGCGTGTGGTTCGCAATAGCGGCGGTGATCTCTTCCTAACACCCACCAGGTGACCCGCTTACTCTTTAGCTTACCCTTTCGATACCCTGTAATTTGACCGACAAGTACGCTTTGTACACATATCCAAGTTTTGTTCTCAAAACGACGTAAATACCGTGCTCAAACTGTTATATACGTTTTTAAGTTAGGTTAGACTTGAAGCCACAAGAAAATTAAAATGCTACGGCGGGGAGCTTTTAATGTGTAATTTCGTAAACAAATTGTTTGCCAAATTATGTGTTCTCAAATACCTTCTAGTACCCATAGCACAAGCTTTGCTTGGTTTGGGACTAGTTCAATTGGCCACCACTATTAACATACATAATTTCCATTAAGATTTTGTCCTGATAAGCTAACAAACAAACAGACTTTCTTTTACCATTATAATATATGATCAAACGAACTTAACAAGTGAAGTTCGATCGATTATATGAGTACGCTTCTTTCGAAGATATAATAAATCACAATGTAGTCTTTTAACCTACTAAGCAACTTTCGCACGTAATGGGTAGTAAAACCAGTGACTCAAATAGCTTTTTCATCCCACGCCATACATTTGATAAAACATAATGT
Organism: Clepsis dumicolana; assembly: GCA_963691665.1. Lineage (NCBI taxonomy): Eukaryota > Metazoa > Arthropoda > Insecta > Lepidoptera > Tortricidae > Clepsis > Clepsis dumicolana. Next base: position 2,840,360 of record OY829534.1, on the reverse strand, counting down.
ACATACACTTAAAATTACCATATTTCGATGTTAGTTTAGCAATCCCGCTGTCTTCTCGCTGAGAACTTGCGTGCAGTTCTTTACTTTCATTTTCTTTATTTTTGCTGAGATGACATGTTCATCTGTTAAAATTTAAAACCAATGTGAGAATCATTAAAAAAACATCTAGAAACCTTTATCTGTAACATCAGATGTTGTGAGCTCTTCGTTAATAAAGATTTATACAATACGTTTTTTTTTTATTCCAAGATTTTTAAGTAAGCATTCCTTAGGTCAGATATATTTAGTTTCTCTAATATACTTGTATTCTAATTAGCACAATTTATGAGATATTGAATATTTAATTTTAATCAGTTTTGCTCACTTATCTATTGTAAAAGGTTTTTAACATGTAAAGAACATTTTTTTTAAAGCTAAGGAGTGTGTCGCTTAACTTCAAACTCAGATAAATCCACTCTAACTCCTTGGGATATCATTTAAATAAAATCATTTTAAATAAACGGATCACTCACGTATGTCAGTCGAGTGTAGCCCCACATGTTCCGGTCTAATCCGTAGTCCTTCCTCTGGGAGCACACGCCATGCCGGCAACATATCGGGCTATACTCGACTGACATACGTGAGTGATCCGTTTAGTTCACTATAAATACTTATATTTTTTTGCATTGAGAACCTCCTCTTTTTTTGAAGTCGGCTAAAGAGTATTTGTTGTAGGTACGTAGTTTATTTATATTCCCAATGACTATATATAAATTTCATCACAAGAATGATGTTGACTTTATCAAATAAGAAATGAAATGCCATTTTACTGACTACATCTAAGATTAAGGGTCTGTAGCACCATTCTTACCTCGATAATATCAGTACATTTAGTAACTTTTCCTTTAAATACCATGTCCTTAGTTAACATGTTATTTCTTACACATTTTATCTGGTGGGGTGGGTCGTAAAACATGTAGAGCTTGTGGTTTTTAATTAAGAGAATTCTCTAGAACAATAAAATTATAATTGTATCACAAACTTGCGACCAACGTCCTGCCGTCCTCCCTAGCACTTTTAAAGGACACGAGTGACGGAGGTGACGAGGATGCAAAGATATCGGTCGAATATCTGTACCTACTTTCAACGAAATATTGCACTTCTACACGAATAGGGATCAATGATCACGAGAACTAACTTTCTCTGGTAGAGGGGGAGGGGGGGGGGGGGGGGGGGGAACTTGACTCTTTAACAAAATAGTACATTACTACAGAGGCCGGCAACCCCTTTTCGCGTCGAGGTGTGTATAGTGCTTTTCTCAAACATGCAATGAAATAAAAAAGAAACAAAAATACGTCAGACGAGGCTGTATGAACTTATTTTCCCTTGCCTGTCCCTTATTGGAGAAATTAAAAAAAAAAAGTTGTCAACTTTGCCTCCAAAATGATTAGGCAACTTTTTTTTCTCGGTTTGAGTAGAAATTTTTACCTCTAATATTTAAATGAAAATATTTTAAATACGTATTTCTGTAATTAAATTTGCTATTTAAAATGATTGGATTTTTAAATGATGTGTTATTATGTTCATGTCGATTTTATGTTAATAAAACTACAAAATGTAGCAAGCAATATTTTTTGTTTTTTTTATAATAGGCGTAGTGGCAGAATGTCATAACGAACCAAAAAGCAAATATGGCGTATAGTTTTTTTTTTTAATGGCTCAACGCCTTGATGCTGTGTCACAAATATAGTGGAATGAAAATTAAAAAAAGAGCATATTGCCGGCCTATTTCATTGCATGTTTTAGAAAATATTAGCATTTCATAGCTAAATAAACGCAAACGAACGAACGAATTCTTTAATCGAAAAATGATCTGCAAACACCTTCAATATTTTTAAGAGACCTATCCAACGATACCGTACACTATGAGGTAGACGAGAAAAAAAAATCACTTAAGTTCAATTAAGTGTTTATTCCAGCAGTTTTTCGGCCCACTTATCAAGTATATCCATACAAAATTACAGCTTTCTAGTGCCAGTAGTCTCTCTGCTGCGCCGTGTGCCGCGGACAGACAGGCAGACAGACAGACAGACATGACGAAACTGTAAAGGTTTCGTTTTTGCCATTTTGGCTACGGAAGCCTAAAAAACCGGACAAGTGCGAGTTGGACTCGCACACGAGTGTTCCGAACAAAGATTTCCCTGCTTTTCCTCCCAACGTTTAAATTTGTCCAGTGTTAGCAGAGCTCTGCTCCTAAGCAAAATATATGCAGTGCGGGGTCACTTTATATTGGTCAGTGACACATACCGACAGACCTAAAAATTTAAGATTTTGAGAATTTTCTGGGTGGTTGTGCTATAAGAGCTACCTTCATGCCAAATTCCAAGTTTTTAGGACAACTGGAAGTACCCTTTAGTTTTTCAAAGTACGGCAATTTGTACGGAAACGACCTTTTTTTTAATTACTGTATCTTTTGATTGCGTTGATTTAGAAGCTTGATTTTTTCAGAGCTTTAAGGGACTGCAGGTCTATTTGATATTGATTTCGGCTTGCTAACTCCACGCATTCCAGAGAAAAAGGGTCTTGACAGACAGACAGACAGACAAAAAAGTGATCCTACAAGGGTTTCTTTTGTTCCTTTCGAGGTACGGAACCCTAAAAACGGAAGAATCTTAAAATAAAATTATATCTATTGGACATCGAACTCTTATCGCACATGTTAAATATTTTACTACGGGCATTAATTTGCAAAAATAGTCAGGCTCCATACAAACTTAGTACCAGAAACACCGGAATGAAGTCACACTTCACAACGATTTTCAAACGGGGACATCTCCATTCTTATGAACAGTAGAAATATTTCAAAAACAAATTTTTTGGGGTTTGTGAGCTGTATTAACTGTAGTACTCCATGAACATGGCGAAAGTTGCCTATTACCTGTTCGCGCGTTCTGGGCCACGTGAATTCTTGTTTCTTGTTGTATTTCTTTGATGCAACGCTGAAACGTGCTCCCCTGGTCACATATTAACGCTTTTGGAATTAGCCCCGTATCTGCCACAGCTTCCACAATATCCTGTAACAATTTGTTTATTTGTAAAATAAAATTGCATAGTTGGTGCCCGCGTGGCCAGGAGTTGGACTCATGATCACTGTAGAAACCAACGGTCTTACATGCACAGTTATATAAAAAATAATGATCACGTTTCCCTGACATAGGTGTTACAGAGGTCAGACAGATGACAGTCGCTCCAATATAATAACCTGACCTGCCAAATCTGGGATCATGATCATAAGACTCTTTCCAGTAATCCGAATGAAGAAACGGGAAAATGAGCTAGGAGAATGATGAATCTAATATTTTTGTGATATTCTATTATTCATTACCTTAAGAATATGTTTCAGCGTCGATGCCGGGGTAGCTCCTTCACATAGATAAAATGATATGCTTTGTCGCCAAGCGGTACAAATTCCTCGGATCATGAATACGAGAGCGCGGTCACAAAGTTTTTTTTCGGCTTGTTGACCGAAATTCACGAAGCCGTCAATGTGGTCTTCGCACTCCACAAATGTCAAATGTGGCATAATCAAAAACGATGGAGCAGTATTTCTTCTTTAGGTCCCATGTTCTTACTCTTTCTTTCAAAGACGCCATAACATTCTTGTTTATTCCAGGTTTTACAACTATATGTTGACAAAAGGTATTTAAAGTCCTTCTAGTTGGGAGTATAAACATTTTTTGTAATAGTTTATAACCCTTTGGACTACGCTTTAATAAAGACAGAGCCATCATTTTCTCCACAGTGGAAAATCGCCTTTTTTTTTACATGCTTATTCGCATTATTTGCTTGGATTGCAAACAATTTTTGGGCACAAGGAGTCATACGTTCTACTATCGCTTTAAAGGAATTACTTTCAGCAAGTTGTTCTGCCTTTTCAATTCTTTCTGCGTAGTCAAAAATGACGCGACGCTTCGATTTTAATATTTTGGAGCATTTTGAATACATTTTTCTGCACTTGGGTGTTAATTTCTCAATACTCCTCACAATTCGTTGCCCTGTGAAATATGTAACATATTATATATTAATATCTGTGCCGTTTTGGGCAAATGGGATACTGCTTGCCCGTTTAGCCTCTCAGAAACCATCTCGGGGTGAACACAACAACACAACAAAGTTTAATCGCAATCAAGTGGTTTAGGAACACGAATTGCCGCCCTCTCGTTGTGCCGCTTGCCTGTTTATCTACTCAGAAACCATCCGTGGGAGTACTTACTTGCCACAACACACCAAAGTTTAATTGCAATCGGATGAATAGTTGAGGAATGCATAGCGGACGAACAAAACAACAAATTTGAATTTGTATCAATCAACATTCGCACAACAAAATATAATCAGCAAGAAAACCTCAGTTCTAGTGATTTTATTTATCACAATAAACAATAATTTTACTATAAAGGATCAAATGATTCTGTGTGATCAATTTAATATTGAAGGAGATATAAGCGATTACTTCGTCACTGGAGTGTATTTTTCAGGGTTCATGTAAGTACGTATACTGTAAGTATGTAATTATGTGAGTTAAACTGTTATTATGTGAGTTTCTTTGTTGCACTGAAACTCGGGAACAGTTAAACCGATTTTGATGATGAGGATATCATTAGATTCCTCATGCTTATGCCTGCCCGTGTGGGCTAGGTCACGATTCATAAAATTACTCCATGTAGACAAGAGGACCCCCGGCAAGGATATGAAAAAAAAAAGTAGTCTAGTGACAATGAAAATGACCTCATCAGCTAGCAAGTTTAAAAAAATATAACACTTATACCATTATCGTTAAGGGTTTTGAGAAACCTATCCAACTACACTATGGGGTAGACGAGAAAAAAAAATCACCCCCACTTTACGTGTAGGGGAGGTACCCCAAAAAAAAAAGTTTTTATTCCAGCACTTTTTCGGCCCTTTTAACAAGTATATCCATACAAAATTACAGCTTGGTATACCAATAGTCTCTGAGATATGCCGCGGACTGACAGACATACAGATCAGACGGACATGACGAAACTATCTATAAGGGTCCCAGTTTTGCCATTTTAGCTACGGAACCCTAAAAAGGGTGTTTCCATACAAATTGCCGTGGCATAAAAACCTATATCCTATAGGTTGTCTTAGAAGCTTGAAATTTGACATGAAGGTAGCTCTTATAGCAGAAACAATGAAATTAGTCTGAAAATCTTATTTTTTTATGTCTGTCTGCATATGTCGATGACCAATTATAAAGTGCCCACACTGCACGCATTTTGCTTATTAGCAGGGCTCTGCTAACACTGGACAACTTAAAACATTCGGGAAAAGCGGGAAAAATCTTCAAGACTCGTTTCTCGTGATAGACGAACTATTTACATACCTACAAATTTGTGCGGAACCCTCGGTGCGCAAGTCCGACACTCAATTTTTTTATTAAAATATGCGCCGTTTTCAATGTCAGAGTGGTTGTCGTCATTGGCAAAAAGTGGCAACACGAAAAATAATAAAATAAAAAATTGTAATGAAAACATTTAAAACACGACTGCATCGATTAAGTCAAACTGAAAAATAAAAAATTAAATTTATACTGCTAAGTACCACGTATTGGGTAGTGCAGTTGGGTACGATACTTAGGTTAGGAATACGTGGTAATTAGCAGTTAAAATTTAATTTTTTACTTTTCAGTTCGACTTAATCAATGCAGTCGTGTTTCAACATTTTAATTATTTAAATTCGTCGTTTAAAAGCGACTCACTGGGGCGATTGGTTGCCTCCTGAGTCACAACTGGTGCTCCAGATGCGGTGGGGGCAGGGTGTGGGAGTCCCGGCGGGGCCGCGTCGCGAACCGCGGTGGCTGCCCCGGCGCCGGGCGCAGCGACCCCACCCAGTGTTACTCTTGGCTCAATTGTGCTGAAAGGATCTGCAATTTCAAATTGATTTTCTTGGTGACTAAAGTTCAGATGGAAACACGTTCAATTTGGGCTAAGGAACTGAATGTTTTGTCTTTTATTTAAAATCTCTACTACATGTAAATGTAAATATGTATTTCAATATCGAACATTGATATATCGAATGTATTAGAATAAGTATTGAATGTATCAAATTTGTTTATGTACTAGCCGTTGCCCGCGACTTCGTCTGCGAAGAATTCGTTTATCGCTATCCCGCGGAAACTTTGCTTTAAAAAGTTAACATACTAGCTTAATTAAAGGACCAGGCCCAGGCCCACAAATTAAAATTGAATTTTTTATATATTTTTAAGCTCGAAATACGAACCATTGGCCAATACATACCAAGATTTTCTGCAGAAATTCTTGATCCACCAACTTGAAATCCAGTGCTAGTTGGCATTTCTGAAAGATATTTACAAAACTCTAAATGGAGATTTTGTAAAAATGACCCAGATAAACCAAACCATCTATATTGCTCATCACACTAAAAAGTACTGGCTAATAAGTGAAAAACTAGTTAAGTAATTTAAATATTTCAACAAGCTAACTATCTATTTACCTTTTACGCATTCTAAAAAACTACCAGGCACACTAAAAAATCTACCACCTTACATGTGTATTCGAAATTTCAGCTCAATCTGTCGAGTAGTTTCGGAGCAAATTGACTGTGACAGAAGGACGGACAGACAGACGCAAGAGTGATCTTATAAGGGTTCCGTTTTTTCCTTATGAGATAGGGAGCCCTAAAAAGTAGTACTATCCATTTGTAGTATACCAAAACCTTCTCCAGAATGTAACAAATACTTTTCTCTTTTCACAAACGTGGGATAATCGCGGCCGGACAAACATACCTACATACTCGTACATACAAACATACGGGTCAAACTGAGAACATCCTTTTTTCTTGAAGTTGGTTAATAAAATCGGTTCATCCGCCAAGTCTCCATGAGGGAACATAGATTTCAGACTAACATTCAACAGTATGGGTAAATCGTAACCCTCCTTTTTGCTTTGCTGTATTTGGGTACAAAATAGGCTGAAGTCGAGAGCCCAAAAAAAGTTCAAGTTATTGGTATTGCATGTTGTTAGGGCTCCGTTGCCAAATGACAAAAATATCTACAAACTATATTCCACATTACATGAAAAATAAAAGTGCGCAGGCATTCTCTAAATACGTTCTTATCTAAGTCTAAATTAATTTCCTACTAATTTGATCAGGATTACCAGACTGACTAGAAAGTTTCAAGGTTTTGTTGGGATTAAATGCATAACTGTGATCATGATTTATGCTTTTTTCATTGAATGCTATCTCAACAGCAAAGATAATAAAAAATATTAAAGTAGTATTATATCACGAAGAGTTATTTACTGTAATTAATGGGATTATTAGTATTAATTGTAAAATAAAATAAACCTACCATCTGCCTTGGACCATTTTCTTTTTTGGTGTACCAACTCTGCACTACTTGTTTGTACTGCGACAGCATAGGAATGATCGCCTACTGTCTGGACAGCTAAAATGTATGAAAAATACTCTTTAAATCCTATCTTACAGATATAATAAATAGACACTGACTGTGTGTGTGAGTGCGGGCCGAACTCGTTCACCAAGGGTTCCGTACCACATAATATATTTGTACAAGCAAGGTTTCACAGCACAAATAAAGTAAAAATCAGAAAGTCGTTGAATTATTGTTGTGGCATAGGTAAAATGCTGTGAGATCTTGCTTCTTGACAAATTTCATGATTCTAGGTCAAGGGGAAGTACCATATATTGTTTTGATTCCGTTGGGCATGAATGGAGCATAAACAGCGATGTCTTTTGATTGCATTCATACTTTCATGTTTTCCTGAGAAAAAGGGTCTTGACAGACAGACAGACGGAAAACAAAGTGATCTTATACGGGTTCTTTTTCTTTTATTTATTATAAACATTACAAGACCAACAAGATCATGGTGTACCATGTACATGTATATGTACTGAATGTGTACATTCAGTTAAATGAACGGGCAGGTTTTACCCTAACACAGTAATGAGACAATATTCATAAGTTGCAAAAGTATGACCGACTTTTGTCATTTCAAGTCCTTGATTAATTTACAATAAATTTCCACATCAATATTTTTCTTTTCTATACATGCTTTACAGGCACCCAAATTCAGGATCAAGTTCAAAGAATGAATACTTACAGACAGTAACAGGAACCGTGGGGTTCCGAGTCAAAATTTCTTCTTTGGTGAATAACATAGGCCAAGAAAATGGAACTCTCGTTGCACCATTGAAGAATTTCTCTTCGAAGTGGAGTTTGCAAACCTGAAATTTACAAAGATTTTGTATGTTGTGTTAACCTTAGAACAGCTGTACTAAAGATATTCACGCCGCGCCATGGTGAACGCATACAGTTAGCTGCACAGTAACCTCTGTTGTATGAAAGTTTAAAAACCACTGAGGTTACATTTCTCTGCTGCTGACCGCACAGTTATCGCTCGGCGACGAAGGCCGCTCCTATAGGGTCAAATAACTCACGCAAGAATTGCGATCAACGCGGTCCCGGTGTATAAGTGACGACGTTAATCTCGAGCTGCGAGGCGACAAAAGGTCGATGCACACTCGTTCCAGCTGCTTGCTGCGGGGCCACCAACACATGCTGGCTGTTTCCGACGTGGATGAGCAGCCGTTGACGAGGCACCTTCTTACACGAGACATGCCGGAAAACACAAAAAAAAACACACAAAACACAACTGAAATTAATTAAATACACTATTCGTAGGCAGCTATTCGCTTGTTGTTTCTGGTTCTGCAACAAAATGTAAAGATTTGTTAGTTTTAATAATATTTTCGTTCGCAGTAAAGTAAATATTTCTCTCTCGAAGTGAAATAAGAAACATTCCGAAAAGAAATGTCAACCTATATACAAAATTGAACCGAAAATTAACGGTCTTTGTTTCATTATCTAAAATGTGAATATTGTGTTAATTTTTATTTTACTTAAACAGAGCTCATTAATAATAAATTGAAACGTACTCAATTAATGTAAATTACAATCAGACAATGATTTTTTATCGATCTTTCAATTTTAAAATTGTGATATCTCTTTAGTGCTGGCATCACAACAGCAAGATTTAAAAAAAAACTTGCTGTCATGGCCCATGTCCTCACCGACCTTGGGGACCTTTCAAACTAAAAAGAACTCTATGTCATGAACATAAGAGTGATATTTGATATGTCAAAAATATGGCATCTCTACGGTCGGGACAAATGTATGGCTGTTTCAAGCCCGTGGACTGACGTACGGAAACCACGCAATCATAGACAAACCACCCTCGTTATCGTTGCGTTCAACGAAACGGACGATCTTCCGATCGGATCGATGTGTAATTTTAATTGTATTTATTTATATTTTCTTATTGATAAGATGCTACTTGGATCAAGAGACGTATCCTTGGTAACGAGGATCTTCACGGATACCTGGTTCGACAGTTAAACGCGTTTTAAAGAAAACCGGTTTTTGTTAAACTGAACGCGGCGTAATGGCGGCCTGTGGACCGACCTGTCAAATTATGATGTTATTTAATTATGAGAATAATTACCGAATTTCGAGAAACTAATACTACCAACGCCTCGGGCTCGTCTTTGCGAGTATTTTGATATATTGGACTTATATAGGTTATGTTTGTAGTTTCTGAGAATTCGGTACCGACAAGTAACTACAAGTAGTCGTGTTTTTCATCATGTAAGGGTTTACAGGTGACTAAAAAAAATGATTGTGGTCTCAATTATGAAAGAATAACAAGCGCAGATGAGATTTTGCTAACCAGTTCTAAATGAAACATGTTATTCTGGATTTGCAGCGGTGGCAAAGATGTGGACAAAATCCTAACCTACAAATATTGAGTTATGTCGTATTCTATACGACAATACCCCCATTGCGGAGAAGAGGTTTAACCGTAGGTTAACCGGAACAGCCGGGGTGATCGGTAAAAGAAATTGACACTCCGGGTGATGGTGGGTTGTCCTTCGCGGGTAATATATGTATACAATAAGCCTTGAGCTTCCTAACCTAGGGTTCACCTTGGCGTCGTGCTGACAGTGGAAGGCTGTTCAGCACACCTCCAACGAGGGCCTACGGTGGGTGGAGTAAAAATTTTTTTTTTTAAATAAAATAAAATAATAACTTAACTCCTAAAATCTTACTGAAAGTTGTGTCACTCTTTGTGACTTGAAATTTGTTAAGTGTTAAGCTTAAGTCCTATCTTCATTGTTAAAGACTATGTTAACTCTATATTTAGCTTATATCATGCATGTCTATGAGGTATCATGCATTCCTACCTATATGTGCAAGTATTGACACTAATAGAGGCCACTGACCATCAGGGTCAGTAGTATAGAAATTTGCCTATCTGAAACTTACTTGTATAGTTCTTCTAGATTTAAATTCCATAGCCTATCTATGTCTAACTATAGGTACTTAACTATAGGATTGCTAGACAGGTAGCTAATCTGTCTAGGTCCGTTATGCATGGGCATGCACCCTGCTGAGGTGCAATGTCCTGCAGTTAACATTCGAGTGGGATGACCACTGAATGTCGTCTTAGATTGGGTGTGATCACTAAAATTGTGGCCTTGGCCGAGTTTAACGGGTCCTTTCTTAAGGATCCAGGTAAGGTCGCAATGAAGCGATTGTGGTGTGTGTCCGGAGCTCGACGGATACACCGTTGCAATATCCCTTGCGGATAATGCACAAATAAATTAGGGCTGAATAATATTCTGCCGTATTATGGTAAAATAAAAACTTATTTTTAATTATCCTGATGAGAGTATTGGCGTGAGAGGCTCCAAATTGGCTCGTCTCAGGTCCACAAAGTGTGCTGGACCTAGATGTCTTTCAATTAAGTTGAAATATGAGAGTTGGTTTTCACACCAGTGTAAGGGTAAAACTTATTTTTAATTGTTTTGTGAAAAGTAAGGGGTCCACTAAATTTATGGGTGCCTGTCTGGGGTCCTGAGACGATGCCTGATCAGGAATCATTAAGTTTTTTTCAAGAAATAAATTTGAGAGGGAAAAAAATCTTCTTTGTATCTCGTTGCCAACCGTTATACACCTTGTTGGATTTTAATTATGTCCTTGACATGATATTTTCCTTTAGTTGAAGTAGCGATTTCCTCTAGCTCATATATAACGTCTGATAGCTTTGTGATGACTCTACATTTCACAAATCTTTGCGCTAACTTGGCTGAGAAAAAATTTGCCGCATTCGACTGGACGAAATTTCGGCGCCAAACCGTGTCGCCTACGTTAAGTCTTAGTTGTTTACGTCGCAAATTGTACCTAGTAGCGTTTTGTTGGTATGCTTTTGTAAGTGCGGACTCTACTTTTTGGAAAACGTCAGCCAACTTGACAAGGGAATCTGCTCTTGTGTCCCTCTGGGTTACTTGAGCGTCATCTAGGGATTGTGGTACACTACTTCTTACGTTGTGCAGTGTACCATCCGAGATGATCTCGCGCCCTTTAGCTAGAAAATTTGGTGTATAACCCGTGGCTATATTAATTGTGCTATTTAGGTATAGCTGAATTTGTGGCAAGAATTTTGACCAGGTTCGTTGGTCTTGCTCTACCAAAATCGCTAAGCAGGTCTGAATCGTAGCGTTGTAACGCTCTACTACGTTAGGGGCGGGGCTGTAAAATGCGTTGTAAAATATTTTTGGGATTGCTCTATCTTTACAAAAATTTTTAAATTCCCTACTCTGAAAAATCGTGGCGTTGTCGCACGTTATGACACATGGGGTGCCTTCTTTAAGTAAAATTTCCGACTCTAAGAACGACGTGACTGTTTTAGTGGTGGCAGTTCTAAGTGGATGCAACCAGCAATATTTCGTGAAAACGTCGACTATTGATAAAATGTGGATATGTCCAGAGTATGACTTTACTAGAGGTCCGATTAAATCTATTGATAGGGTATGCATAGGTGAACTCACTTTTTTCTGATGTGACATTAAACCGTGTGGAGCGTCATTTGAATGTTTGTACGCTTTGCAAACCTCGCACTTGGCGACATACTCGGTAATATCTTTATGCATGCCCTTCCAAAAATAATTATTATTGGCTCTAGATAGAGTTTTGTAGGTTCCAGGGTGAATGGCGTCCATTTCATGCGTTTGTTTTAGGCATTCTGCAACAAGCTCTCGTGGTAAGACAATTTTCCACGCGCTTTCATTCTGCAGGTCATGTTGCGGTTTGCTAAACCTAAATAATGTGTTATTTTTTATTGCATAGTTCTTATGAAATGTGGGGTTAGAGCGTACATTATTAAATAGCTTATTATACCATTCATCCGTAGAAGTACTGCCTCCTGTAAAATGGACTAGAGCAATTTCGGCCCTCGAAAGCACGTCTGGAACGACGTGTAATTTTCCACTTTTATGTTTTATGTCGAAATTATAACATGATAGCTGCATCGCCCATCTAGCCAGACGACCTAAAGGGTTATTAAGCGTCTTCAGCCATTTCAGACACATATGATCTGTCACCACTGTAAAATGACTACCATCGATGTAAGGGCGAAAATGGTTGATAGAGTCCAAGACTGCTAACAGTTCTCGTTCTGTCGTACTATAATTCCGTTCCGTTTTCGATAGGAGACGCGAATGGAAAGCTACAGGGTGCTCGTGTCCGTCTATCTCTTGAATTAATACGCTACCTATTCCGACTGACGATGCGTCACAATGAATTTGAAAGGGCTTGGTGAAGTCTGGGCAAGTCAGTACCGGAGCCTGAGTAAGAGATGTTTTTAGTGCGGTGAATGCTGCTTGTGGTTCATCACCCCAAGCTATAGGCTCTCTACCTTTTCTTCTACCAAGTAGAGCAGTCATGGGAGCGATAATAGACGAAAAATTTTCCACAAATCTCCTGTAATAGGAACAGATACCTATAAAAGCACCCAGTTGTTTAGCAGTGGTTGGCCGCGGGAAATTTTGTATACATTCTAGTTTTTTTGGATCAGTCATTAGGCCACGTGATCCCACCACATATCCCAAGTAGCGCAACTCCTGCTTACAAAATTCGCATTTGTTAAAATTAATGGTAAGACCTGCGCTGGCTAGAGCTTCGCAAACATCCTGGAGGATGGCTATGTGCTCTGAAAAAGTGCTAGTTGCGACTAAAAGATCATCACAATAGCCGAATATTTTCTCCCCGTAACGATGTTGAAACAATGAATCAATGAGGCGTTGCAACTCGCAACCTGCGTTCGACAATCCAAAAGGTAAGCGCTTAAACTGAAATAATCCGCGATTTGGTACTACGAAAGCGGTCTTTTGACTAGACGTGCCGGTGCCATCGGCATCGTGGGAGTCTGATAATGGAATTTGCCAGTAGGCGGCTGACAAGTCGATGGAAGTTAGATAACGTGCACCCTTCAAGTTGTCCAAAATAGAGCTTATGTACGGCAATGGATATGAATCCTTGACCGTTACGTCATTCAATTTTCTCGCGTCCAAACAAAAACGAAGCGTGCCATCTCGTTTGCGTCACATGTTTGTGTTCGTGTGCCAAACGATTTCAATTGACCTTGTGGGTCCCTTACCTGTAACTCGGAAGCAAAACAGCTACATTCTAGTTGTTACTTGCTGCTTTGCCAAATTTTGCCTAATTACGTGCCACTTGCCAATATTTTTTCTTGACATGTCTTGCAGCACATAGAATAATGGTGACTTTTTTTCTATAATACGACATTTAATGTACTTAGGTGCTAGTTTCTTACTGAAGTACTTGTCTTTATTGCTCAATACATACGCACGTTTCATTACAATGTCACGAACTTTAAATTCCATATACTTTCGACGAAGATTGTAATGAGAGGTGTTTTTGGTGTGAGCATGCCATAGTTTTACTTGAACTTTGTTAAATATTTCTGAAAGACAACCCAGATTTTCAGCATAAATGTCACGCGGGAGAAACAATACATCATCGCCCAAGTCATTATCAACGTAATGTGTGCCACATGTTACGATTTATCTGCCGTATACCAAGAATGAAGGAGTAAAACCAGTCGCCTCGTTCACCGAATTATTAATGGCGAACTGTACCTTCGGAATGAAATTGTCCCAAGTTCTATGGTCATCCTCGATGTACGTTGACAGACAGGTTATGATTGTACGGTTGTAACGTTCAACGACGTTGACCTGTGGCGTATATTTAGGCGTGAAGAAGATATTGGGAACGTTGTAGTGTTTAAAAAGAGAATCCGTGATTTTACTAACAAACTGGCTACCGTTGTCTAGGAATATGGTCTGCGGGGTTCCGTGCACAAGGAAAACTGAATCCTCTAGATATTTACACACTGCAGTGGAAGTAGCAGCTCGTAAAGGGATAAAGGATTTAAAATTAATTGGTCTAAATAAATAGATAAGGATAACATGAAACGTGCCGTACTTTACTCTTGCTCACGTTATCCATCTCATATATGTAAAATTTTCGTATGGGTCACTATTCATTTAAATATAATAATAGAAACCTCAATTATTGTCCGATCACGTTAGGAGCCTTTAACATGGCTCCTATAGCTAATTTGTGTGCGTGAAGTATGAAAGACTGAAGTTTAAATGGTTACAATACGTAAATACAACTTAATATGCGGATTTTTTTTGTATAGGAAAAAAAAATCCTTTCGTGACGCGCGGAGTAATGTAACGTTGCATTTACATACGTTACTATTGTTATTATGAAGTGGTAAAACAGCGTTATTAATTAATCGCTTAATACAAACTTTAAAATAATAAATCACTTTAATCTAAATCAAAAATCTTATAACTAACTAAAATACTATCCTACATATTATTATAAAACAAATTTAACTAATCATAAAATAACAAATCTAGAACATATTAATTAAACCATCACACAATGTCAACACTTGTCTGCGCGACTAAACCACTTGGGTGGCGTGATTTGCAAAGGCGCATGAGGCGCGCTCATTGGCCGGAGCGCGTCTTTTGTCTAGCCTAGATGAAATTCTCGATGCGCCCGAATCAAGGAATTCGGGCTTTAATTTAAAAAAAACTTTTATTTCCACCAACAGAGTAACTACTCTAGCTTATAATTACGAATATTCTAATCTTAAATCTAAAAGATACATCTTATATACTAAATAAAAGCAATTCAGCATTGACGTTATGCTCTAGATTTGAAGAGGCTAGAGGATGCTGAATTGCATTCATTATTTGCTGTGGAAGGAGATATTGGTAGGGTTGCCACCTTTAACCCCTCCCTCCTCAAGAGATGAATTATCTGAAGGAGGTTTTTGACTTCTTCGGATAATTTCGCCTAAAAAGAAAATACAGTTTAAAAGATAAATAACTAAGTACTATAATAAATCCTATGACGTATAAAACTATGGTCCAGACACTGAATTGATATGTGATTAAGTCACTATTTAAATTTACACTTTTGAATTTTGCACAATTGAGGATTTCCCGAACGTTGCTGAGGTCCATTCCTCGGAGGTCCACTTCGCTGTCGGTTTTTTGGGTCTCGATCTGTAGCTCTGGCAACATAACTGGAGGTTGGTTATATGTTGTTGATGATAGGTTGGTTACGGCGCTGACTACGATGCGGTCTATTACTGTTTTGCAGTTTTTGTTTGGGGTAATAATAAAAGTAATGTAAAGGATTGTAATGTGTTCTTCGATACTTCGTCTCCGCAGGATTCCGTAATGATGATGTTTTTTCGAGTGTGGAGCAACCAGTGGTCAGGTGTAATCTTCTGGATGATTTCTTCTTCTGTCTTGATCAGCTGTTGTTTGCAGTTGGCGAAGTTGTCTCTCAGCAGCAGCAGCTGTTCAATGCAGGTTGGCTCTGGATGCAGCACCAGGTCCTCTTCTGTACAGATGAATCTGTTTTCTTCCTCTTCTTGGCAGTGATTCTTAAGGGGCCTGACTTTCAATCTATTCATCATGAGGTATGGGTATTTGGGAATAATTATGAATGTTTTATCGGTACTAGGATTATATATCGGGATAGGGATAATTTTGTAGTAAATATACGTGTTTTTTTTCTATTAACGGGATTTCTAATACAAATGTTAGATGATTATTACTAATATACGATTTTAATTCTATGTTACGCTCTATTTTAATTAAATTATATTTAGTAACAGGATAAGTTAATGACGCATGTTTTTCTATATTAAGAAGAACCTGAAACAATTCGGTAGAATTTATTATGGACTGGTGTATAGTACATAATTTGCTGAAGGCAATGGCGGTTTCTATTTCCTGTATAATACTGTAAATAGTTCGAAAGTTATTTAGAATCTGATACATACTATTCATCATGGTTATTATGTTAGAAAGTTTAATCTCATCTTTTTGAATGTTTTCCAATTGTTTTGTTTTGTAGTCTAAATGTTTTACGTTGAAGTTTATGTCATCTGAAACGTTAACTAACTTATCTAGTGCTCTTTGTAATAATGTCACTTTATTTTCTACTGAAACTTCCTTTTGTTTCAAGTTATTCAGTCAGGCGGGTGATTCATGTACCAAAGTTACACTGACTGATTTAATGAAGTTTCTTCGAAACAGGGCAGACATGTTAGAATCAATCACTGCTAATCATTCTAGGAGTACACCCACACATTCACACGAAGTTAAGAAATCATTAAATCAGTCAAACACTTCAAATTCACACTCGGTTCACAACTACGTTTCTAGTTCGACGATGGCAACAAATCAAACTTGAAACGTTCTTCGCGCACTTGCAGTATGTGTAAAGGTAATCATCCGCATTATTCTTGTAATGGCGTTCTTAACCTCGCGGTTGAAGAGAGGGTTAAGTTGCTTGACGCTAAAAAGCTTTGCCACAACTGCTTGCGCGACGGTCACACAACAGATAACTGTTTTTTCGGTCCGTGTAGGATTTGCCAGAAAAAAAGCTTAATTCATTCTCAGAGTAGTGACGGCGGCAACGCATCGACGTCCGCTGCCAGAGTAAATCATGCACTGCCGGAGGCGAGCGATGTCCCCGCCACCTCGTCTAATCATCACACACATACAAGCTTAACATTAAACTCGCACGCAGATACATTGTTGTTGCAACCGGTTTTGCTATCTACGGCGCTTGTTTACATTCCAGACTGCAACAATAAATATCACAAGGCTCGTGCAATTTTAGACAGCGGAAGCCAACACAGTTACGTCACACAGTCATTCATATCGAAGTTAAACGCACCATTGATACAGTCCACGGTTAAAATTACAGGCGTAGGTCAATCAATCACGCAAAGCACACATTCGTGTACAATTAACCTACAGTCAACAACAAGTGACTTCCATGCACGCATAAATTGCATGGTTCTCCCTTGTATTACGGATCAGCTGCCGTCAGCAGCGTTAAGGTTGAATTCCATTCGCATACCAGAGCACATCACGCTTGCAGATCCCACCTATTACGAACCATCACAAATTGATCTGTTGCTAGGCGCAGACATATTCTGGGATTTACTAACTGATGGTCGTGTTCGTCTCGCGGAAGGACCTTGTTTACAAAATTCTAAGCTAGGGTGGATTATATCCGGTCCCTTTCACGTTAAACACACACACACATCTAATAAAACCATAAATAAAACTAAATGCCATTTCACACAAACATTAGATACTCAACTTAAGAAGTTTTGGGAGCTCGAGGAGGTTCCAAAGTCAGGTGATGGCTTGACTGACGACGAGCGCGCATGCAAACAGCTGTTCAAAGACACTACATGGCGCGAAGAGAACGGTCGGTTCTCTGTGCGTATGCTGCTAAAAGAATCAGCTGACGCGCTCGGCGACAGTTATGCCATTGCTAAAACTAGTTTTTTGTCACTCGAACGCAAGCTTGATCGGCTCCCCGAGTATAAAAAGATGTACTCTGATTTTATACGCGAGTACATTCAATTAGGGCACATGTCTCTTATACATACTTATACTAAGCCATATTATTTTCTTCCACATCACGGCGTATTTAGAGAACACAGCACGACAACTAAATTAAGAGTTGTTTTCGACGCGAGTACTAGTTCGAGCTCAGGTAAGTCGCTGAATGACTTGCAGTTAATCGGGCCGCCGTTGCAAAACGAGGTGTTTTCTATTTTACTTAGATTTCGTGAAGATAAATACGTAGCATGCGCAGATGTGGAGAAAATGTATAGGCAGGTTCTCATCCAGCCAAACCAACGTAACCTTCAACTCATCCTGTGGCGAGAGAACGCCTCGGATCCGTTTAATATTTACCAGCTCAACACGGTTACCTACGGTTGCTCATCCGCGCCGTACTTAAGTATTCGATGCCTGCAACAGCTGGCTTTTGAGTGCGGTAACAAGGTGATCTCGAGCACAGTTTTGAAGGATTGCTACGTGGATGACCTGGTCACGGGTAACAACGACAAGCAAGCGTTGATTGACATATGTGAACAGGTCACCGACGTTCTTAAGGCTGGCTGCTTTCCACTTCGAAAGTGGGTTTTTAATTTTGACGTTTCACCTTATTCTTCGTCAGAAATTACTTCACGAGAGCTTGCATTAGGTGAAAACTGTCAGAATAAAACCCTCGGTCTGGGTTGGACAAGCAACACAGATCAATTTCATTACACAACAAACATACAACAAGCGACACCTGTAACTAAACGCATAATACTATCTGTTGTGTCGCAGATATATGACCCGTTGGGACTTTTATCTCCCGTAATTATTATTGCCAAAGTACTGTTACAAAAGTTATGGTTATGTAAATTAGGTTGGGATGCCCAAGTACCTAGTGACGTCGCAGCCTCTTGGCAACAATACATAGACACACATAGGCATAACATTTGAAACGTGCGCATTCCTCGTTACGTAATGGGTGCACACACGCAACGCATAGAACTTCATCTGTTTACAGATGCGAGTCAACTTGCTTTTGGGGCATGTGCCTATGTTCGCGCCCATTGCGGCGACGAAAATAATAAACAATCGATCACCGTGAAGTTGTTGTGTGCGAAAAGCAAGGTGGCGCCGCTCAAACCGGTTACCATTCCGAGACTTGAGCTATGCGGTGCACTACTAGGAGCTCGGCTTTATTCCAAAATTATTGACTCACTTAAAGTTAAATTCGACACTGTCACGTTTTGGACTGACTCCACAATTGTTTTAGGCTGGTTGCGCACATCACCGCAGCTACTTAAAACATTCGTCCAAAACAGAGTAGCGGAGATTAATGAATTAACGAATAACACGCGGTGGCTGCACGTAGGTAGTAAGAATAACCCGGCTGACTTGGTATCGCGAGGGCTTGCACTCGATGCACTTAATAACAATGCTATGTGGTGGGACGGGCCGCTTTTTCTATGCGAACCTGAATCGACCTGGTTACACAAAAGTATTTCGCACACATCTAACTCGACATTTGACGATTTGCCTGACATAAAAACACATACGATTAACATGACATGAGAGGGTTAATGCAGACCCATTTCCATTCGATAGATTTTCGTCGTTTAATCGCTTGAGGCGCGCGGTTGCTTACGTTTTAAGATTTATAAACAATGCACGCAATAAAAACAAGCTGAATCGTGAAACCGGGCCGCTTACTTCGGATGAATTGAGTGCGTCTGTGTTGCTTCTGGCGCGTTTTTCACAAATGAATGCATTTCCTAACGAATATTATAAATTAAAAAATAATTTACCGATTAGGCACACTCGTAATATCGCCAAACTTAATGTTTTCTTTGACACACAACACCAAATAATTCGAGTGGGAGGCAGAATAAGTAATTCACCTGATTTCTCGTACGATAAGAAACACCCAATACTGTTGTGTTCTAAACATCGGTTTACACTTATTCTGTTTCAAAGCGAACACTTAAACCTGCTTCATGCACCACCACAACTGCTGCTTTCTAATATTAAGGATAGCTGGTGGCCCCTCGGGGGTACGAATTTAGCCAAGCAGGTGGTGCATAAATGCGTAATCTGCACACACATAAAAGGACAAACTTTAACGCCTATCATGGGTAACTTGCCTGCCCAGCGTTTAGAACCTGGGTTTCCATTCATGCGTTGTGGAGTGGATTATGCTGGGCCGGTGCTCGTACTGAATCGCAGGGGACGAGGCGCTAAATTAGAGACAAATTATATCTGTGTTATAGTTTGTTTCTCAACGCGCGCGGTCTACCTCGACCTTGTAACCAGCCTGACGACAGATGGGTACTTACTCGCATTAAAACGTTTTGTGTCTCGCCGCGGTAAACCAGCAGAGATATTTTCTGATAATGCTAGGAACTTTGTGGGGGCGTTGAAAGAACTTTCGTCGCTCCTACAAAATAACTCTAACGAAATCATTGATCGTGCTGTGACCGACAATATTAAACTGACTTTTATACCCCCCTACGCCCCCCACTTCGGTGGGGCCTGGGAATCGGGAGGGGTCCGTTCCTGTAAGCACCGTTTAAGACGCGTAATAGGTAACGCACATTTAACTTACGAGGAGTACAGTACAGTATTGGCACAAATAGAAGCCCTCCTAAACTCCCGACCGATGCATCCTATGTCCGCAGATCCAAACGACCTTGTTGCCCTTACTCCAGCTCATTTCCTTATTGGCCGGCCTATGACCTCGCCGCCCTGCAAGGACCTGACCGTCGCGGAGCCGCATCGCCTGCCCCGCTACGAGAGGCTGGAGCAACTCAGACAACATTACTGGAAGCGGTGGTCTAAGGATTACATCTCACAACTGCAGATCAGGACGAAGTGGCAGACGCACAGCCAGGACATAATTTTGAACTCTTTAGTCCTCATCAAAGACGATGATTTACCACCTCTTAAATGGCGTCTGGGAAGAGTGGTAGCTGTGTTCACCGGAAACGACGGTGTCTCGCGTGTCGCTGACATTCGAACGGCTGCTGGGCTGGTACGCAGGGCATTCTCAAAGATCTGCCCGCTCCCTCTACAGCCCGAAGGTGACGCTGACCAACGCGATGCGGCGCAATCAACCACATCATTTTGAAAGCCGGGTGCTTTCAAGGCGGGGGGCATGTTTATGCTTTCAACGCCATCTGCCGGTGGCGCGAGAAGACGAAAGTTTAACGGCGCTGGCCGCACGGGGGCGCAGCGAGTGTCGGTTGTTTTATCGACAACTGACGTTACTTCACTACACGCCACGTTTATAGTGCACATCTCTTGTACTTAATTTATTGATTTTGGACACGTATTAGCTTTTAATTCAAATTGTATGTACTTAAAGGACCACAATAAATCATCCTTTAAAAGTTTAAAATAAAACGCATTCATTGAAGAGGCCTCCTGATCCTGAAGCTTGCAAGCCACGCAACCCCATAAACAGTCGGTAAGAGAACAAACAGTTAGGCACTCCCGGAAATGTGAGTAATTACTTATCACTTGTTATTATTATTATTTTATTATTATTATATTATATATTATATATAATATATATAGCTCGATACCCACTGACTCACTGACATGCTGTTTTGAAGAACCCACGAGGGGTGGGGTGGAACTGTATACGTCATCGTATCCAAAATGCCGCCCCGACCCCAGGAAAAATACGAAACCACTGGATTAAAATTGGAAGGTTTTTTTTTTTGGGGTTGCGCGGCATTGATGTTTGTCGTGGATGCAGAAGTTACGAGAGATACGGAATTGAGTACCAAACGCTCACGACAATTCTTCGCACAAATCTCGGCATATGTAGGCGAACGTGGCCGAGACAGATCATACTGTGAGAGCGATCCCGTGAATGTAGGAGATTCAGTAGCAGGATGCGACAGTGAACCGATCAGCGACGATGCTGTGAACGTAGGAGATGGTGTGAAAGTTTCCACACGAAGTCTATGTAAGACGTATTCCGTATCTGCTCTACGTTTAGCTAAGCGACTATTCGCGAAAAGATAGTCTACAAGTTTTTGCACCGAATTGCATTTGAATAACCGCGCACATTCATCTGCTGTACGATTATTGCAATCTACCCCGTGACTATTGAATAAATAAAATGCATTCTGATGTCTCCAGAAAGAGACGGTGTAATTTTGACCGGTAAAAATAATACTATCGGTTGCATCTATATAATCCGATGTAAAAACTTGCGTCTGAAGAATATTCTTCAGATCTATCTTTTTTCTGTTAATTTCGTTAATATTTACTGGGTACAACCCATTAGCGATCCAATTGTTGTCACCTTCCATTGACTCAATTTTTGCCGAAAAGTTCCCGGAGCGAATATGGGATGGCAATTGTTCCGGCAGTAAATATACTTGATTTTCCAGTGTTAAGTTAGGTAACAGCTGCATGTACAATTCGTCGCCGCTTCTAAGTATGACATCAACGTCAAAATCGCGATACTTTCTATTACTGCAAACCGAGTACACGCAAGCACACGCTGACATGGCTACACATTGCGAGTTATTACCTCGGAATATTGGTGCTCCTTGGTGCACGGTGCCTATCAAAATAAAGAGATAATAACAGTGAAAAAAATTGCAACGGTATTTATTGCTTTTAACGGTATGTATTGCTCCTAGTAAACTCTGATTAGTGTTGAGTTCGTCCTCAGTAATAGTTTGGAGAAAACTGTTCTCTATATCAAATAGTTTAGGTATTTACTGTATTAAATAACGGTCTTACAAAAAATATACGATAAACCTCAATATATTGCCTAAAGAATGTGCTAATTCATTGAACGATAAGTTGTAAGTCAGCAGCAATAGTTGCTAAGCAACCAAAGCGCTCACAATGATCTGCCCAAGCTCTTTTATGTCTATAACAATAGAGCCGTGCTGAAATCTTTATAACCGCTTAGGTTGCATAGCAACTTTTGCTGCTCACTGTACATTACTTGATCATATAAAATTCCGAAAACAGGCTAAAATAAAAGTTTGGAACGAATTATTTTGTAATACAATTTCTAACTTTGAACTTCATTTTCATATGGAGAAATATTTATCTTTAAGAGAGCCTGCTAAATTTTGGTTACTGATGGTCCTATATTCATTAAATCCATGTTTTATTCCAAAACTCTAACGTTGCCCAGCGGATTGACTACACGCTCTGCCGGCCGCGCCGCCAGCTACCCGCCCAGTCGCAAGGGCAAGAACTGGCGCAAGGCGCAAACGCACCTGTGCTATACTATACCTAGCGGGTCCCCCTGAGCTAAAAAGATGAAACTAATACCAATAGATAAGGATTTCAATATACCTCGCGAAATGCATTAGTAGTTTATGCAACTGCTACATAATGAGGGTCCTTAAAACACGAAGTGTGTGTAATTTGTTCACAACAAGCTGATTCTACGCAGGCGAATTCGCGGGCAACAGCTAGTATCTTCTAATATTATAAATGTGAAAGTAACTCTGTCTTTCTGTCTCTGTTTGTACCAATAGTTTCTGAGCTATATCGCGGACAGACAGACAGACGGTTCTGTTTTTGCCATTTTGGATACGGAACTGTTTTTGTATAGGTAGGTACTTAATAAATGTGCAGGTAGGTATATGTTACAACCAATTAAGTTCACAATATTGACGCATTCATCGTGTATTCCTGTTGTGTTCAGAACGTGCATATATACATAATATACATACCAACGTCGGCAGTGCGCATGCAAATTCTGAAAGTCGCCGACACCATTCGAAACATTTGTGGTGGCAAAATGTGCACACCGAAATAAACCAACAAGTTGTATGTTTTACCTTCGGCAATGCAGTACCCGGCTGGATTAGCGCCGTCTCCGGAGCTCTCGCCCGCTGTAAAACAAAATGTTTTTGAACCTGAATTGTATGCATGTATATGCTCCATATATCTTTTAGATGATACGGCCACATTTACAGATGTGGCTAAGGCTAAATGTGTCATTCTCCCACTCTTATTTATATAGAGAATTAATAAAGGGGATAGATAACACGAACTTTCACCAAAAGACAGGCGAACAGACGGCCACGGCGAAACTATAATGCCCAATTCGCATGGGGTTTTTTAAAGTAAAAAGGCATTTTCTTCATAGACCATAATTAAAATCACGGCGACTTTCATAGCATCAAAACACTTGAATAATTCTAGAAAGAAATAAGAAAACCGGGCAAGAGCGTGTTTGGGTTAATTGTTATTATTATTGTTTGCTAAATTCGTTTGATTTGCATGATATTTTGATATGTTCAAAGAGTAACTGACATTCTTGTAACTAGATGGCGCCACCCGTCACAAAAGATGTTTAGCTTTAAACTTACTTGAAATAAATCGTCTTGCACAGCATATCGAAAAGAGCGGTTGTTTAATATTTCTCCCATACCCTATCGCCCGGTACAATTAGTGGTCCTTACCGAACGGATAATAAGATCCATATTAGAACAACGAAGTATTTTAACCTAAAAAAGTTGTTTACGAGTTAAGAACTATTGAATAAATTATTAGTAATACTATAATTAAAAGTGAATAGACTAAAAACTAAGTGCCAAAGTGACTTTATAAGTGTATAAACAATAATAACATTGGTGGAAACTGTTGTGTATCATGGAAAACTATATTGTGGAACAAGGCAATACCTACATGTTATTGGTGAAAACGATTGCTAATTTCAATAAATCACCGAAGCAAAGGTTAACTAAAAGTTATGTTCAACTATGAATAGAAACACTTTGTGACTATTGGAAGAAATTTCACAACAATCACTTTGAAATGTTGAAATTAGTGCCTCAACAAGAACGCAGCAAGTACGAGTACTTCACTAAAGATTATTATGACGAGCTCGAAGAAAAGTATTTAGAGTCCAGATCAAACATGATGGAAATGTTAACGGCTATGCAGGCGAAAGCGAGTGAACCTAGTACATCGACACTAAACAACGACGCGACAGTACCAAGCGCGAATGATGATGTAAAATTGCCAAAAATCAACATTCCTCAGTTTTCTGGAAATTATCACGAGTGGACGTCTTTTCAAGATTTGTATGTTTCATTAATACACAACAAGGCCTCCCTAAGCAAAGTGCAGAAAATGCATTATTTAAAAAGTTGTTTATCAGGTGAAGCAGAGCAGTTGTTAAAGCATATGCCTGTAACGGACGGTAATTACGACACGGCTTGGCAAACTCTTGAAAAGAGATTCAACAACAAGAGAATAATAGTTAACACAATTGTTAACAATTATTTAATTATTTACTTATTGTTTGTGTGAATCTCCAATTTATGTCGTCATAGAATAATATTAAAATGTTGTCTTGTTATTATCATGATCAAAACCGAACATCCGGCAGAATGGCCGGCTGTCACTTGACAGACAAAAAGGGCTGCTCTTTAACGTAAACCTCAGTTCGATTTTGATCGTCATAGAGTGAAGTGGTGCATACCTAGTTCGTGGTGTAATCAGTGTAAGTTTTGGTAAATCAAATAAAAGTGAGTACCACATCTTGTTTTTCTCATTTTATACGTGTAAACTTCTACCTGCGCTAACCTTGCTTGGTCTTCTCTTGTCAACCGAACCACCTAACCAAGATCCTTTAGTTTTGAATTGTAACGGTTAATTGAAAGGGATTCTACGCTGGTTTATCGACTTAAAGGGAGTTCGGTTGAGAAGGGGCCAGGATTGTCCAACATTTCAGAAAGTGGGATTCAATCGAAACAATCGTTAATTATTACGACTATAAACGACAACCTTTTTTTTTTTTTTTTTTTTGTTCCGCCCATCATTGAAATCGTGGTTAGTGCAAACAGTTACTAAATTAATCATGAACTAATGATAATTGCAATTATATATAAATTCAGTCTTACCGATATTTTCTACCTACCCTCCATCACATTTGCAAATGATACCGGTCACCCCTATGAACAATAAACTGTGCTTATTGTGAATTTCAGTGGAAACTGAAACCATGTCTCCGGGGCTGTACTCGCCCTCACGTCCTACGGAGACGGGGCGTCAGTCTCGTTGTCGTGAGAGGCGTTCACCGAGCTGCGAAGTGACCCAGCGGCGTCGCCGACGTCACCGGTCACACAGCCGGTCACACAGCCGGCCGAGCCGCCGGTCACGCAGCCGGCCGAGCCGCCGGTCACGCAGCCGGCCGAGCCGCCGGTCACGCAGCCGGCCGAGCCGCCGGTCACGCAGCCGGCCGAGCCGCCGGTCACGCAGCCGGCCGAGCCGCCGGTCACGCAGCCGGCCGAGCCGCCGGTCACGCAGCCGGCCGAGCCGCCGGTCACGCAGCCGGCCGAGCCGCCGGCCACGCAGCCGGTCAAGCCGCCGGCCCCGCAGCCGGCCGAGCCGCCGGTCGCGCAGCCGGGCCAGCCACCGTTCGCGTAGCCGTGCGAACCGTCAGCCGGGCAGCAGCGCTGCAGCTGCTTCCGTGAGTTCGCCAGCGAAGGATAACCGTGAGTCTACTCAAGTTTCTAATGAAGACAGTTTAACTCTTTTACTTAACGCATTAAAATCAATAGGGCGCAATGACTCCCTAGATAAGTTAGGTAATATGCATAACACGGTCCCCGAGTTTGACCCCGCTAGGAAGGAGCAAACTATGTCCATGTGGCTCCACAAGGTCAATGAGTGCGCCTCTATATATGGCTGGAGCGAAAAACAATTGATTCATTATTCGTTGCCGAAACTACGAGGGGTAGCACAGAGGTGGTACGAAGGCTTATCGTCTGTCCTTTACTCATGGGAGGATTGGCAAGCTAAATTGTTAGCAGCATTCCCATCTAAAGAAAATTATGGGCAGATGCTTAGTGACATGGTCGCCAAACGAGCTCGATTCGGGGATTCCCTCGAAGAATACTTTTACGATAAGGTAGCGTTGATAAATAAGGTTACTGGGCCTATAACGGGCAGACTGTTTGTCGAATGCATTCTGCACGGCATCGATGACCGCTCCGTAAGGTTAGGAGCTGAAGCAGCACAGTTTGACGATCCTGACAAATTGCTGGCATACCTTCGAAATACAAGAAATATAAAGCCAGTCAGTGACCGCAAAATAGCAAGGAATGGTAATGTCGGAAAACCTCAGGAAATTGCAACTAAACAGGGCACGGGCAGGCCGCGGTGTTTTAATTGTAAGCAAGAAGGTCACGTGTCTTCTCAGTGTACTTTACCTATTAAAAAGTGCACTAAATGCTCTAAGTTAGGACATGAGGCCGACCAGTGCTATTCTAAACTACCGTTAAATATCGAGAAAACTGTTCAGTGTTGTGTCGCAGACGAAAATACTTTCGGGGACAAATATTCAAAGGTCGTAGAAGTTGATGGGTTACCTTTTAGCGCGTTTATTGATTTTGGTAGCCAATGCTGTATGATAAAGGCCTCCGAATTTAAAAAGATCAGCAAACAACTACTTACAGACTCGCTCCCGTTGCTCAGGGGTTTTGGTAATTCCATTGTCCAGGTACTAGGTAGGTGCAGGACTAACATCATTATCGATAAGGTAGAGGCTGAA
This sequence comes from Clepsis dumicolana, assembly GCA_963691665.1. NCBI lineage: Eukaryota > Metazoa > Arthropoda > Insecta > Lepidoptera > Tortricidae > Clepsis > Clepsis dumicolana. The sequence goes on along the minus strand of OY829534.1, from coordinate 2,812,975 downwards.
GTAGACCTATATGTAGTTCCGGACTATGCAATGGACGTGCCGCTCATGATAGGACAATCTTTTACAGAACAACCTCATGTAATAGTGTATAAGACCAGTGAACAGTTACTTATGTTACAAAATGTTGCTGATGACTCTAGCAGTCATAAAGTGAAGTTGTTCTGTAAGAATGATGTGTCAGTTACAGGAATGGCCACGGTTGACGTGTATGCTGATCCGCCCTTTGAAGGGGAGTTATATGTAGAAGGCGGCTTGCGACTAATCGCTGACGTTAGGTTCTCGGTGTATTCTGGCTTGTTTAGTATTGGTCAAGGTGGGGTAGGACAACTTGTAGTGGGTGTCCCAAGGGGTCAGAGCATTACATTAATCAAGGGCCTCGTAATGGCGCGTGGTCGCGTGGCAAGGGAAGACAATAAGCTGTCGTATTCCTCAGCGATGCAAGTCGCAACTGTTACCGAACACTTAGTAACCTCAATAGATTCAAAAGATGTTAAAGTCGGTGAACATGTTACTCAACCAGAAAGGGAACAGGTTGTAGCCTTACTAAACAAGTATAGGGGGTGTTTTGCGTTCAACCTGTCTGAACTAGGTACCACAACAATGGGGGAGATGACAATAACTCTAAATGATAATGAACCGGTTGTATACAGACCCTATAGGCTAGCAATCCACGAAAAAGGTATAGTCAGGGAAATGATCACTGAGCTGTTAGAGAACGGAATTATCCGTCCGTCTACCTCACCTTACGCTAGCCCCATTGTACTAGTGCGTAAAAAGACGGGTGAATACCGTTTATGTATCGATTTCCGAGCTTTGAACAAACTCACGGTCAAGGAGAACTATCCGATGCCCTTAATAGATGACCAATTAGATACTCTTTCTGGTCATCAGTTCTATACAACCCTCGACTTAGCGTCCGGATATTATCAGGTACCGATCCGCGAAGGTGATAAGCACAAAACGGCGTTTGTGACACCGGACGGCCATTTTGAGTTTAATCGGATGCCGTTCGGTCTTGCTAACGCCCCAGCAACCTTCCAACGTATAATGAACCAAGTATTGGGGTCGAGTAGGCATAAAGAGGCCCTAGCCTATTTGGACGATGTTATAATACCTGCCAAAGACTTTTCAGAAGGCATGACACGGTTGGAAAACACACTAAAGTTGTTCTCGAACGCGGGTTTGACACTTAAATTGTCTAAATGCTTGTTTTTCGGTAATTCCGTTGACTATTTAGGGTTTGAGGTATCTAAGGACGGTATTAGGCCCGGTTCGCGAAAAATAGAAGCTGTTGAGAAATTCCCGGTCCCAGTGAGTCAACATAATGTCCGGCAATTTATAGGATTGGCTAGTTTCTTCCGGAGATTTGTGCCCGGATTCTCTATTATCGCTAAGCCCTTAACGCACCTTCTAAAGAAGGATATACCCTGGTCATGGGGCGAAGAACAGCAAATTGCGTTCACAACTCTTAAGCAGAAGCTAGTTCAGAAGCCCACTCTAGCCCTGTACGATCCGTTAGCTGAGACCGAACTGCACACGGATGCGTGCAAACTAGGCCTAGGAGCAATTCTTCTACAGCGCGATGCTAACGATCTGCTCAAGCCTGTGGCGTTCTATAGTAGGCAGACGACACCAGAGGAGCAGAACTACTCTTCTTACGATTTGGAGACACTCGCGGTCATATCAGCTCTCCGTAAATTCCGTGTTTATTTAATCGGTATCTCATTTAAGGTGGTCACGGATTGCAATTCTTTGCGAGCCACTTTCCAAAAGAGAGATATGATCCCGCGAGTGGCCAGATGGTGGGAACAGATGCAAGAATTTAATTTGAACATTGACTATAGGCCAGGTACGGCTATGGCTCATGTCGATGCTCTTAGCCGGAACCCTATACCTGAATCTCCTAAAGTAATGTGTGACGTGATGGCGGTTTCCGAATCCGGTTCTGACTGGATAGTCACAGTTCAGGGTGCGGATTCGGAGATCCAAAGGATCATCAATTTGCTCAGAGACCCTAATTTTGACAACATCGTTGATGTCAAAAATAATTACAAGATTAAAGGAGATAAATTGTTTAGAGTGACGGCACAAGGAGACAGATGGGTTGTGCCAAAAGGTGTTCGTTGGCAGGTGGTTAAACAGAACCACGATGACATAGGGCACTACTCTGTTGACAAAACACTGGAAAAAGTCATGGCCGTTTACTGGTTCCCCAAAATGCGAACTTTTGTTAAGAAATATGTAAAGTCTTGTTTGGAATGTACATACGCAAAGGCAAAGGGGGGTAAACGGCCAGGGTTTTTGCATCCCATTGACAAAGTGGACAATCCTTTCGACACTATACACGTCGACCACGTTGGCCCATTTGTTCGTAGCAAAAGAGGCAACATACACATATTGGTCATAGTCGACGCATTTACCCGATATATTTATTTGAAACCGGTTAAAAGTACAAAGTCCCATAATTCTTTTAGGGTCCTTTCGGAGTACTTCAGCATATTCGGAGTACCAAGGAGATTAATCTCCGATCGTGGAACCTCATTTACTAGTGCGTTCTTTAAAAGATTCATGCATGACAAAGGTATCAAACACGTCCTCAACGCAGTTGCCACACCTAGGGCCAACGGACAAGTGGAGAGGTACAACAAAGTCATAGTTGATGCTCTTACTGCTAAATCTGTTGGTACACCAGATAACATGTGGGACGAACACCTGCCCGATGTACAATGGGGTATGAATAATACCCTCAACAAAGGCATTAATCGAACCCCTTCTGAGGTGTTGTTCGGTATAAGGCCAGCAGGGTCAAGTGATAGCAGGTTGTTATCTGGAATAGCTGACGATGTTACGGATCAGACCAAAAATGACAGAGGTGAAATAAGGGAGGAGCTTAACTCTCACGTGAAGTCTTACCAACAGCACCAAAAGGACATGTACGACAAAAAGCGTTGTCAGCCTGTCAAATTCGAAGTAGGTGACTTGGTCAGGGTAGAGCGGCAGGTACCGGCCTCAGGTCAAAGTAAGAAGCTTGTTCCGCGTTTCCAGGGTCCTTATAAGATTACGGCTGTTTTAGACCACGACCGTTTTCAAGTGGAAGATACCCCATTAACTAGAAAGAACGGCCGTCGATTTTCCAGTATTGTAGCGATAGATAAAATTGCACCTTGGCTCTCTTTCAGTAGACCACACGCACAGGACATGGCCTCGTCAAGTGACAATAGCGATGTCAGTGATGACGAGTAAACTATTTTAAATTTATACACTTCAATACTGACATTCAGGACGTAGTGGGGCCTGTTGTCACACAGGGTACTGACATTCAGGACGTAGTGGGGCCTGTTGTCATCTTCACATATACTGACATTCAGGACGTAGTGGGGCCTGTTGTCACACATACTAACATTCAGGACGTAGTGGGGCCTGTTGTTATTATCACACAATATCGGCATTCAGGACGTAGCGGGGCCTGTTGTCACTTATAACAAATATATTTAAATTATGCCTTGAACCTAATCATCTTCTGTTTCAGCGTGAGTAAATAAGTTAAAATTAAATGAATTACTTACTTAATTGGATGAGTATAATAATTATATTCTATTGTTTCCGTAACATTAAATACTTATAACAAGTTTTTCTTTGTATCAATAACAAGTTTTCATCATAACATGATACGATATTGTCATTGTTATAATCGTTTCTTTTAGAATAAAATGTATAAATAAAACTTTAGTTCTCATTTTATTAGTACCTAATGTATTAACTGATACGAGTTGCTAGTACGAGGACGTACTCATAATTTCGGATGGCCGACTGTTAACAATTATTTAATTATTTACTTATTGTTTGTGTGAATCTCCAATTTATGTCGTCATAGAATAATATTAAAATGTTGTCTTGTTATTATCATGATCAAAACCGAACATCCGGCAGAATGGCCGGCTGTCACTTGACAGACAAAAAGGGCTGCTCTTTAACGTAAACCTCAGTTCGATTTTGATCGTCATAGAGTGAAGTGGTGCATACCTAGTTCGTGGTGTAATCAGTGTAAGTTTTGGTAAATCAAATAAAAGTGAGTACCACATCTTGTTTTTCTCATTTTATACGTGTAAACTTCTACCTGCGCTAACCTTGCTTGGTCTTCTCTTGTCAACCGAACCACCTAACCAAGATCCTTTAGTTTTGAATTGTAACGGTTAATTGAAAGGGATTCTACGCTGGTTTATCGACTTAAAGGGAGTTCGGTTGAGAAGGGGCCAGGATTGTCCAACACAATATTGAGTCGTTTAGTAAATCAACGAAAATTTAAAACGGGAACATCCAAAGGTATTCGAGACTTATTGGACACGACAAATGAATGTTTGAATAAATTAAAAAATCAAAACATAAACATTGAGTCGTGGGATATTTTGGTAATATATTTAATTGTGAATAAACTCGATCAGGAATCACACAAAGAGTGAGAACAAGAACTAGGCACTCTTACTATTACCGAATTACCTAAATTGGAATATTTTAGAAAAAACGTTTTCGAATATTGGAAATGACTCAACAGCCGTCGTCAAACACATATGTCAAATCGAGTGCACCTGTCAAGCATAGAACATATCATGTGAACACTATTGAACACAAGTGTGTTTTCTGTAATCAAGACCATTTATTGTACACTTGCAAAGAATTCGCGAAACTGACCGTAGAGAAGAGAGTGGAATATGTGCAAGGCAGACGGCTTTGTTTTAATTGCCTAGTACCGGGGCACTCTGTCAAGTTTTGTAAACATAAATCGTCTTGCCGTCGATGTGGGAGAAGGCACCACTCTCTGCTACATAGCACATGGAGCCCGCAGTCGCCCAGCGCTACCCCGACCTCGCAGGCCTCATCTCCGTTTTTAGAGGATAAAGAAGACATCAAGGAAGAAAAAGAAGATAAAAATAAAAAAGCTTTTATAGCTCATCTGACTACGGGGACCCACACGGTGCTAATGCCGACTGCTTTAGTGCAGGTTAAAGCTGAAAATGGAGAAATACACTTGATAAGAGCTCTATTAGATCCCTGCTCGCAAACATCGTTCATCACCGAGGCCGCAGCTCAAAGGCTTCGTTTAAGACGAGCATCGATCAGCGGTCACGTCACAGGAGTTGGACAAATGAAAACCTTAATCAAGCATTCAACTGAATTAGAGTTCTCATCAAGAACCGAACCTGCTACTATAATGAAAATAACTGCCTACGTTGTACGTCACATCACCGACTTGATGCCAGTGAAGAAGATTAATGTAGAAGACTGGAAACATTTAGGTAATCTATGCTTCGCAGATCCAACTTGCCACACACCAGGTCACATCGACTTGCTATTAGGAGTCGAAGTTTACAGTGAAGTTCTTAAACCTGGTGTGATCAAAGGCCCCTCAGGCTCACCTGTAGCTCAAGAGACCAGCCTGGGCTGGATTGTTTCTGGAAATGCGCAGACTAGTCACACTGCCGTTGAAAACATCGTCAGCATGCACCTCAAAGTTGACTTAAACAGCATGTTGAAGAAGTTCTGGGAGTTAGAAACCATAGATGAAGCAGCTTATTCGCTAACCACAGAAGATAAGAAGGCAGAACTTATTTATGAAACGACTCATGAGAGAAGAGATGACGGTCGTTACGTGGTGAGACTACCATTTAAAGAATTATCACTAACCTTACCACGTGACTCCCGAGAGATAGCAGTCAAAAGATGGACTTCATTAGAGAGAAGACTAGAAAAAACACCCGAACTAAAACGGGACTACAACAAAGTACTAGAAGAGTACGTTGAACTGAAACACATGGAGAAGGTGGACAGTGAAAAAATAGCGGAAAATTGCACATACTTACCCCATCACGCAGTTGTGAGAGACGATAAAGAGACCACGAGAGTAAGAGTTGTTTTCAATGCGTCATGTGCGGGTACTAATGGAGCAACTTTAAATGATGGATTACTCATTGGGCCAACCCTCCAACCAGATTTAAGAGACATTCTGCTTAGATGGAGAACTCATAAAATTGCTTACGTAGCAGACATCATAAAAATGTATAGGCAGATCGTAGTAAATGAAGCCGATACCAATTACCAGCGCATAGTTTGGAGAACTGACTCCGAGAAACCATTAGAAGACTATCGCTTGCTCACGGTGACGTTTGGTACTGCATGTGCGCCGTACTTGGCCGTAAAAACACTGCGTCAAGTAGCGATAGATGAAGGCCGAGAGTACCCAGAGGCTCAGCGTATAATACTGCAAGATTTTTACATGGATGATGTCTTATCAGGTCAGGATAGCGAACATAAAGCTATACAAAATCAAAAAGAAATTACGAAAATATTGCAAAAGGGTGGATTTGAACTACAAAAGTGGAGTTCAAATAGTGACGAATTCCTGAAAGAAATCAACCCTGAAAAAAGAGCACAAGCAAAGGATTTTAAAGTTGATAAGGGAGATAGCATAAGAACGTTGGGAGTTATATGGAAAACGAAAGAAGATAAACTACAGATAATAAACAAGTTAAAGGACTTACCTGATCAACCTATCACCAAGAGGAAGATTTTGGCGGATATAGCCTCTCTGTTTGATCCGATGGGATGGCTAGCCCCCTCCATTGTCATCGCCAAAACATTTATGCAGAAACTATGGACACTTGGTGTTGGATGGGATGAAGACCTCGAAGACAACGTGAAGGAAGAGTGGTTGAAGTTTAGAAATGAAATACCTGCATTGACCGAAGTGAAGATAGATCGCTGGATACATACTGATGCGCACACGGATTCACTGGAAGTACATGGGTTTGCAGACGCATCAATGAGCGCATACGCAGCAGTTGTCTACGTGCGAACTGTACTCTGATGGAAAAATAAAGGTTTCTTTACTTACCGCAAAAACGAAGGCAGCTCCTCTGAAACAAGTATCAGTGCCAAGGCTAGAGTTGTGCGCCGCTGTTCTTTTGAGCAAGCTTCTGGAACACATTGTAAAATTATTAAAGTTGAGAAAAGAGCAAGTATTCGCATGGTCGGACTCGCAAGTAACACTTGCCTGGATAAGAGGCGATCCAATCCGATGGACTCCTTTTGTGAAAAATCGAGTAGCTGAGATTAAAAAATCTACTATAATACAAGGTTGGTACTACATTAATACTAAACACAATCCAGCTGATCCTGCGTCTCGTGGAGTGATGCCCAGAAAATTACTGTCGAATACACTTTGGTGGCAAGGTCCAGAATTATTGAAGGAATACGTCGTTGAACTGCCCAACGTTGACTTACCTGAAACAAATTTGGAATGTCGTAAAACTGTAAAATCATTAGTAACCGGAACTAAGACTGATGATGAAGATGACTTGATCCTTACCTTGATGCGAAAATTTTCGTCCCTGGAAAAGCTGATAAGAACTATCGCATACTGTAGGAGATGGATGATACACCTGAAAAGAAAAAATGAGAATGAATCACACTTACCAGTTTACCTTACAGCTGAAGAAAGAAAAGAAGCACTTACAATCTGCTTGAGACGATCCCAAGAGTACGAATTTGCAGAAGAAATTGAAGATTTGAAGAATGAGAAACCTATCAAATTTAAAAGTCGTTTGTTGCCACTCACCCCCTTTTTAGATGCAAAGGGCGTGTTGAGAGTGGGCGGGCGATTGCGGCACGCTGACTTAGGAGTTGAACAGAAGCATCCGATCATTATATCGAAAAACAACATTCTGTTACCTCTTCTTTTAGCAGAAGCTCATGCTAAGACTCTCCACGGCGGTCCGCAATTGATGACGGTATATCTGCGGTCAAAATACTGCGTTATCAATGTTGGGAATCAGATAAAAAAGTATGTGCGAAAATGTCCAGTTTGCGTCAGACAGAGAGCAGAAACAAGTAACCAGCTAATGGGCGACTTACCAGCCGTGCGAGTAAAACCAGCTAGACCATTTCTCTTTAGCGGAGTAGATTTCGCCGGACCGATAAACGTACGCATGAGCAAAGGCCGCAGAGCTAAATCTACGAAAGCCTACATTTCACTTTTTGTATGCATGGTGACACGCGCCTTCCACATAGAGTTAGTGAGCAGCCTTTCATCGCAGGCTTTTCTGGCTGCTTTAAAGAGATTTGTGGCCAGACGCGGAAGGTGTGCCGAGATATGGAGCGACCATGGCACAAACTTTGTTGGAGCCAAAAAGGAATTGATGACGATGTGGCGTCAAGGCATAGCCAGCATTCCCGATGAATTTGCAGCTCAACTGGAAGATTTGCATGTCAAATGGAAGTTCATACCTCCTAATGCGCCGAACTTCGGCGGATTGTGGGAAGCGGGCGTGAAATCAATTAAATTTCACCTAAAGAGAGTCATCGGCAACGCTACACTCACGTTTGAAGAAATGAGCACCTTGCTCACGCAGATCGAAGCTTGCCTCAACTCGCGCCCCCTGTACCCATTGAGTGATGATCCGCATAACATACAACCTTTGACTCCCGGTCATTTTCTTATCGGCGAACAGCTCGTTAGTATTCCTGATGATGACTTTACCGAATGGAAGATTCACCACTTATCAAGGTGGGAACTAACTCAGACGATGCTACAAGACTTTTGGAGGAAATGGCAAAGCCAATATTTAACCCGACTACAACAACGACCAAAATGGAATCGTGTCAAGAAATATTTAGACATTGGAGACTTGGTGTTAATTAAAGATCAGAGGCTTCCTCCAGGTCATTGGCCAATGGGCCGTATCATAGCCAAACACCCGGGTTCAGATGGGTTAACTCGAACATATGGTATACGAACTACATCTTCTGTTATGCAACGACCTATCACAAAGCTATGTGTGCTACCAATGTCAAAGGACTCCGTCCTTTCGGGGGGAGTATGTTTGGGTTAATTGTTATTATTATTGTTTGCTAAATTCGTTTGATTTGCATGATATTTTGATATGTTCAAAGAGTAACTGACATTCTTGTAACTAGATGGCGCCACCCGTCACAAAAGATGTTTAGCTTTAAACTTACTTGAAATAAATCGTCTTGCACAGCATATCGAAAAGAGCGGTTGTTTAATATTTCTCCCATACCCTATCGCCCGGTACAGAGCGTGTCGGACACGCCCAGGATAGGGTTTGTCGTATAGAATACGACATAACTCAATATTTGTAGGTTAGGATTTTGTCCACATCTTTGCCACCGCTGCAAATCCGGAATAACATGTTTCATTTGGAACTGGTTAGCAAAATCTCATCTGCGCTTGTTATTCTTTCATAATTGAGACCACAATCATTTTTTTAGTCACCTGTAAACCCTTACATGAAGAAAAACATAACTACTTGTAGTTACTTGTCGGTACCGAATTCTCAGAAACTACAAACATAACCTATATAAGTCCAATATATCAAAATACTCGCAAAGACGAGCCCGAGGCGTTGGTAGTATTAGTTTCTCGAAATTCGGTAATTATTTTCATAATTAAATAACATCATAATTTGACAGGTCGGTCCACAGGCCGCCATTACGCCGCGTTCAGTTTAACAAAAACCGGTTTTCTTTAAAACGCGTTTAACTGTCGAACCAGGTATCCGTGAAGATCCTCGTTACCAAGGATACGTCTCTTGATCCAAGTAGCATCTTATCAATAAGAAAATATAAATAAATACAATTAAAATTACACATCGATCCGATCGGAAGATCGTCCGTTTCGTTGAACGCAACGATAACGAGGGTGGTTTGTCTATGATTGCGTGGTTTCCGTACAGCAGTCGGGACTAAAACACGGCGGCGAATGCACGTCCGTCCGCGGTCGCGCAGCTGTCATCCGATTCGGCTCGCGCGCGCCCGGCTCGCTTGAATTCACTTGTTTTACGTTCAACCATGTGAGGGAGAGAGTGTAGGGTGTTATTTTCCTCGCGCCCCGCGCGTTGTGACGCTGTGAGTGCCCCGAAGGATAACGTGAAGTGCTGTGTGTTAGTGTCGGCCCAGTGAACGGACCCCAGCCTTTTTGAAGCCGCACGCGCGGCCCACGCCAGCGCTTCTACAGTTGCGTCGTCCCACTACGGCCGTGACGGCCGTGGAGGTCCGCCGGACGCTGCCCCGGTTTTTCAAACCGCGGGATCTTGCCGGTGTCCGTGCAGCCCCCTCGGCGGCCATGGCTGAGGCCCACGAGCGCCCTGCCGGCGCATAGCACCGAGCCCGCCCAGCTGGCCCGCGCGCGTTGTCGCGCGGCCGCCACCCCTTCATACCCATCTCCGTGTCGCCGCGTTGAGCGACCACATGCGTGAGTGCGGTTCGTATTTTTATTCAACCCTATGGCCATAGAGGTGTGACCTCAAGAACGTTACCGTGTCGTCTTCCTACTCGAACGCCGCGTCCGCGTAGGTTAAGACCATTTCTGTTTATCAAGAGGGGTGCCCCATTGTAATGATCGTTTGTTTGCCGGTGGACTTGGTCGACGAGGACCGCCACCGGGTTTCTGCGCGGGAGCCCGCTTGCCTGCGCCGTACCGCGCTTTACTGCGCTTGATTATCCCAGGCCCGGTGTAGATTCTCGCCGACCATGTCCCCAGTTATATTTAGGTTTTAAGGCATGCCTATGTTCCACTGCGGTCTCACCGCCATGTAACTGACTGTTAGGTCTTATCGACAATATAGTAGTATTGTTCACAATTGTTTAGTTTCTTTATCGACAGTGAAATACCATATCCCCAGCTACGGTCCTTGACTCAAAAGGTCCAAGCAATCCGAGAGAGATCCGGCAACTTTAGTAAGTATCCATCCAATTTCTAAACAAGTGTTCGTGTGTAAGGAGTCGGTTCATCGGAGGCCAGACCTCAACGCTCTCCTCCCTTTGCTCGCGAGTATCGCCACCAGCTCCAATACATTCATAAGAATATAGATTGTTCCCATTGTAATTATTATTAATATTACTATAATTAAAATACCCATAGATATCCCAAAATAAAATTAAATTAAATTAATTATTTTTTTTTACACACGACAGGTTCCTAAGCCATTACGAAAAAGCCCTGGCATTAATATCTAATTTAAAGGTCTAAGTGGGGTGCCGTCTTCGTGAGATTTTTTTTCACATTTCCAAATACAACAGTTTCTCTGGTTGAGGCCCCCCTTGACACTTGACTCCAACAAAAATGAGCACTTCAAAGCTAAATATTTCGCACACGAATAGCTCTATCGAAAAAAATAATCCTGCAGCACCCCTAATATTTTTGAAAGACCTATCCAACGATACTGGGTTCGATTACACGCTAATGTGGCCTACACTTCCCTCGGGTGTCTGGATCCTCCGGCGACGGCGAAAATAGGGCGCAGGCGTCGTAGAGCAACCAGGAGTGACCAGGGGGCTCGTGTGATGACGTGGTGTTGAGATGATGTGAAGGGGACCGTAGCGTGCCAACGGCTAGCCTCTGAGTAGGCTGCGAGAGGTCGGCAGGGGTCCGTTAGGAACCAGTAGTGGGTGGAGAGATTTCTCACGGGTAGCGTAGTTGCCCTGTAAATAAGCTGGTGTGAGCCAAACGTCCATGGTATGCTCGCACTGCCATATTCCGCTTTCCAGTCCGACCATTCCCGAGGGAGTGGGAACCAGATTGGCAGTGCACGGCAATACGGAGGGTCATACGGATTTACAATTTAGCTAGAGTCAGAGAGTAAGCTTTTACAGGTTTCTAGTGAGAGTGGATAACAGATTTACACAAAGTGACCGTTGGAACTTTAAATTCCAACCGTTCTAGGAAGACGTTAGGTTTTAAAATAAGCGCTACGTCTATAACCGTAGAGCAGTGAAATAGGGAAAGATTAGATTATAATTAACTGTCCGGAGCGCTATTAAGGTACAGTAATGCTTCGGACAGAGTAACAGAGTGGAAACCCTATAGAATTAAATAAATTACAATAAAAGACACAAGTAGTGTAACACAATGATAAAGTACAGAAACGATCAGTATTCTTACCAAGTTCTGGGCTGGCTGGTTCCACTCAGGAGTTGTAGAGAAATGTGGGGTCTCCCAGCCGTACAAGCGGTTTTATGGTTGAGTGGGACCGGATACGGACAACCAAAAGATTTTGAATTGGGCGACGCCCATGAGCGTGTCCGTACTTCTCATTTTGAATACCAACGTATTGTTTCTGTGTAGTGTGTAATGTAGTTTTTTATGTGTTTTATGTTGGCTAAGTGCAAGTAGCGGTTGTTAATTAATTAATTTACAACCGATGCAATTTTAATTGTTGTTAAATTAATATTATTCGCCTAAGTGCGGAAAAGCGCCATCTAGCGGATTATGGCGGAACTTTTTAATGTCCAATAGCTTGCGTATTGTGACTAAGAGTCCGCCACAATACTCTCCCCCTCAAGAGAAAAAATATATGTGTATGAAGGTAGTTTGCCAGCATGGTTATTCGTTTATCTGCGCCTGCATTTCATTAATGCGCATCTCGATGGGGGACATAATATACAATGACAATGCAAAGAAAAATTCGTTAAGCAGCTGAACTTGAACCAGCAACCTCGGTAATCCGTACCACGCTCCACCAATTAAGTTATACTTAACGTTGGTGTACCTAACGAATTTTTCAATGCCTTGTGTCATATTTTATTTGGAAGATCTCTCCTCAGCGCCATCTATGAGTCATTTACTCATGGACTCGTGGAGCGTGGTACGGATTACCGAGGTTGCTGGTTTAAGTCCAGCTGCTTAACGAATTTTTCTTTGCATTGTCATTGTATGTTGAATTTCATTCTATGAATGTTTCATAAAAAAAAAAACAAAAATAATCAATAAAACGATTATTTTCATTGGGGACATAATAGTCAATGGCATGGGTGCCACAGGTGAATTTACTTAGTGTACATGTTGCATTGGATTTATGAAACCTGTAGGTTGGGTGATGTCATGTAACCGATCTGCTAGGGCCCCTAGGCTCTCTAGCGATTGGTTAGGTGGTTGTGCTTTAAGGATTTGCTGCGTTGCTACCGGTAGTCGATTAATCCAAATAGTTTTTAACATTTGATCAGAGACCGCATCGCGAGAGAGTGACTTAATAAGATGTCTAAGAAAGCTAGCTGGTTTTCCGTCACCCAACTCTGCCCTTTCCAGAAGGCTACTAATTCTCTCCTCGTACGTCTCAGAGAACCTAGCTACAAGGCAGGATTTAAGTTTGGTATAGGGCACGTCGTCGAGTGGGCAAGTGATGATGAAGTGCGCGGCGGTGGCGGCGCTGCTAAGCGCGCGCTGCGGTGGCGCGGCGGCTGCGGCGCTGTTGAGCGTGCGGCTGTGGCGGCGCTATTGAGTGCGTGGCTGTGGCGGCGCTGTTGAGTGCGTGGCTGTGGCGGCGCTGTTGAGTGCGTGGCTGTGGCGGCGCTGTTGAGTGCGTGGCGGCGGCGGCGCTGTTAAGCGCGCGCTGCGGTGGCGCGGCGGCTGCGGCGCTGTTGAGCGCGCGGCTGTGGCGGCGCTGTTGAGTGCGTGGCTGTGGCGGCACTGTTGAGGGCGGGCGGCGGTGGCAGCGAGTGCGCGCAGCGGCCGCGGCGCTGTTGAGCGCGCAGCTGTGGCGGCGCTGTTGAGTGCATGGAGGTGGCGGCGCTGTTGAGTGAGTGGCTGTGGCAGCGCTGTTGAGTGCGTGGCTGTGGCGGCGCTGTTGCGTGCGTGGCGGTGACGGCGCTGTTTAGTGAGTGGCTGTGGCGGCGCTGTTGAGTGCGTGGCGGTGGCGGCGCTGTTGAGTGAGTGGCTGTGGCGGCGCTGTTGAGTGAGTGGCTGTGGCAGCGCTGTTGAGTGCGTGGCTGTGGCGGCGCTGTTGCGTGCGTGGCGGTGGCGGCGCTGTTGAGTGAGTGGCTGTGGCGGCGCTGTTGAGTGCGTGGCTGTGGCGGCGCTGTTGAGCGCGCGCGGCGGCGGCGCGTTGTTGAGCGCGCGGCTGTGGCGGCGCTGTTGAGCGCGCGGCGGCGGCGGCGTGTTGAGCGCGCGGCGGCGGCGGCGCGTTGTTGAGCGTGTGGCTGTGGCGGCGCTGTTGAGCGCGCGTCGGCGGCGGCGCTGGTGAGCGCGCGGCGGTGGCGGCGCTGGTGAGCGCGCGGCGGTGGCGGCGCTGGTGAGCGCGCGGCGGTGGCGACAGTGTTCAGCGCGCGAGGCGGCGGCGGCCGTTTGCGGCGCGCGTGGCGGCAGCGACAGTGTTGAGCGCGCGGGGCGGAGGCGGCCGTGTGTCGCGCGTGCGGCGGCAGCTACAGTGTTCAGCGCGCGGGGCGGCGGCGGCCGTGTTTAGCGCGCGCGGCGGCAGCTACAGTGTTCAGCGCGCGGAGCGGCGGCGGCCGTGTTCAGCGCGCGCGGCGGCAGCTACAGTGTTCAGCGCGCGGGGCGGCGGCGGCCGTGTTCAGCGCGCGCGGCGGCAGCTACAGTGTTCAGCGCGCGGGGCGGCGGCGGCCGTGTTCAGCGCGCGCGGCGGCAGCTACAGTGTTCAGCGCGCGGGGCGGCGGCGGCCGTAGCTAGTGTTCAGCGCGCGGGGCGGCGGCGGCCGTGTGTGGCGCGCGTGGCGGCAGCGACAGTGTTCAGCGCGCGGAAGCGACTGTCGGCGACAATACGAGGCGCTGCGACTACTACACTTAACACTGGAGGCGGCGGAGTTGATGGGGCACCAATGCAACGGAGGCGTAAGCTCGTCTGTGGCGCCTGCGCTCGTCGGCGGCGAAACGTAGGCACACGGTTGTTGCACGTGGTACACTTTTAGGTTATGACGTGGAGTAAAGCGGCGAGAAACACTGAAAGTTCGTGGCGTAATTCGAAGTCGGGGGTTACCGATGTGGTGATAGTTCGTAGTGCTTTTAATAAAAGGTTAAATTGGATTCACATGTTTATTCACTTCACTTGTTGCCGTATAAAAAGAAACGTCATTTAGGTGTCATCGCCGACCGTGCGATGGCGCGAATCTTTTGTTGATAAATGTTCAGTTAGAAACTTAAAAACTGTGTCTAGTCAATTTTGCTCTAACCATGAAAGTGAAGAGAAAACGGAAATGAAAAGAAAACGTGGAGAGAGAGAGTTCTTCAATGTCAAAAGAAACATTGTCATGAAACTGCAAAACTTTTTTCAAATACAGAACAATGTGAAGAACATTTTGTAAATAAATGAAAGACCCTTCATACACCATTACTACAGCAACCTTTGTCGGTATAAATTGCATTAGTTACCTATATAGTCTCATTAACATATTCCCTGTCCCCATACAAAATGATCTGGCAGTGTCACATGTCTAAACTAACCATCCAGCATGCCACCGTGGCTCCACAGTGGAAGCATGGATGCAAATGAACTTAACTAATACTGTACAAGCTAGATATTCTAACTACAAATCTTGGTTGGAATTTCTGGCTCGGGGATCTCTGGATGTATTTGAAAATTGTGGTATAATTAATGTATTTCAAAAAGTGGACATTATTCTCTTACAGGATCTAGTTTGTCATACGGATGTTATAGTAAACATGCTACATATCCTGAAAACAGGTACCTAGTAATCAGTTAGAAGCACATCAACTCAGAAAATTAAAAAAAATTGACATCTGAATGTGCCTATCAATGTTGAATGTGTTAGGAAAAACATTTAAGATTCTTAGTAATAATAATAAGTTATCATCTAATTTGGTACCACTTTGAAGAAGAATCTTATTTGTGTGTTTCATGCTTGCCAATTTGAGGAAAAATATAATTTAACAATAAGGATCTTGGACAGTTAATTATGGGTGGTTATTAAATAAATCAATTTTATAAACTTTTTGTGTACTTATTTTTTCCACTATACTTTATATAAAACTGTACCGTGACTGACTGACTGACAGACAACGCACAGCCTAAACCACTGAACCTATAGACTTGAAATTTGGCAAACATATACCTTGAGAATCCCAGAGGAGCACTAAGAAGGGATTTTTCAAAATTCCCACAGGATAGGGAACTGGCCCATTTTGAAATATTTCACAGGGGCAAAGCCGCGGGGCATAAGCTAGTACTGTATACTACTTCCATGCTATTTAGTAAAATAGGTAAGTATTTAACAAATTTTTTATTTTTTTTTGTGGCAAGAGATGGATGGGATGGATCTCTTGCCACTAATGCGTAACTGTAGAAGTTCCGTAGTGGGTGAGCTGCTTGATTAAGCTACTCATAGATGGCGCTGAGGAGAGATCTTCCAAATAAAAATATGACACAAGGCATTGAAAAATTCGTTAGGTACACCAACGTTAAGTATAGCTTAATTGGTGGAGCGTGGTACGGATTACCGAGGTTGCTGGTTCAAGTCCAGCTGCTTAACGAATTTTTCTTTGCACTGTCATTGTATGTTGAATTTCATTCTATGAATGTTTCATAAAAATAAAAACAAAAATAATCAATAAATCGATTATTTTCATTGATTCAGAAAATAGCTCCGTCTCTTGCCACTAATGCGTAACTGTAGAAGTTCCGTAGTGGGTAAGCTGCTTGATTAAGCTACTCGTAGATGGCGCTAAGGAGAGATCTTCCAAATAAAAATATGACACAAGGCATTGAAAAATTCGTTAGGTACACCAACGTTAAGTATAGCTTAATTGGTGGAGCGTGGTACGGATTACCGAGGTTGCTGGTTCAAGTCCAGCTGCTTAACGAATTTTTCTTTGCACTGTCATTGTATGTTGAATTTCATTCTATGAATGTTTCATAAAAATAAAAACAAAAATAATCAATAAATCGATTATTTTCATTGATTTGTGTTTTGTTTCGTAAATCACACGACAAAATGAAACAAAACGCAAATACCATTAACCTAATAAGCTTCCAAAAATGGGTACAGGCCTTCATCACAGCTGCGGGCGAGGTGTAACCTGTATACCTGGGCCGTATTTTATAAAACTACAAGTTACAATTTAGAAGCGGAAGTCTCTTTGTAATAAAAAGTGATAGAACGAGACTTCCGCTTGTAAATTGTAGCTTTATAAAACACGGCCCTGTAATATATGATATGTAGTAACATAACTGCCTTTGTGGCGTCGCCTCGTAACGTAATGCACAATTCACAAACCACGTAACGGATTTAAATGACACTTTGCTTATTTATTGGGATCTTCAATATTGATGTCAATAATTGGTTTTGGAAAGGATAAAACAACACAGAAAAGTATTAGTGATTTTTCAAGTTCTTGTCGAAGCTGTGGAAACGTCATTGGAAATGTCATTTGAGTTTGACGTGACTTGACTTCGGCCTTAATAAACATTGAAGTTTCACTCCCCTCCTCCTACCCGTCTAACTGTCCCCCTAACAATTTTGACCAACCATTTTCCTGGCAGGAACTCTTGTCCTCCTTGGACCATCTTAAAAATTCGTCTCCTGGCCCTGATAATATCTCCTACTCTTTTATATGCAAATCTGGTCAAATAACAAAAAAATACTTTCTGGATTTTATTAATTCTTCTTTTGATCACGGTTTCGTTCCAGATGCTTGGAAGAAACAAGTTATTATCCCCATCCCCAAGCCAGGAAAAGATCCCCTCCTGCCTACATCCCACCGCCCCATCGCATTATCGTCCTGTTTACTTAAAGTAATGGAACACAAGTTAAAAAAACGTCTTGAGTGGTTTGTGGAGTCTAATAAAATTCTGGCCAAGAGTCAATTTGGTTTTCGGCGGGGAATGGGCACCATGGATAGTCTCGCTATTTTAACCACAGACATCAGGATCACCCTTTCGAAGAACGAGTTCCTTGTCGGGGCGTTTTTGGACATCTCATCTGCCTATGACAATGTGATTCTCTCCTTACTCAGAGATAAATTATCTAAGCTGAGTTTGCCGCAGAAGCTAATCCATTTCATTTGCAATTTTCTTATGGATAGAACAATCGAAGTAAGACACCGTGATGTTCTTTCCCCTCCGAGGTCTGTTTGGAAAGGCCTACCACAAGGATCCGTACTTAGTCCATTGCTGTACAGCCTGTATACACACGATCTAGAAGAGGCTGTGACTCCTTTCTGCAACATCCTGCAATATGCAGACGATATAGCTCTGTATTCCTCCGCCTACTCAGTCGAGCTAGCCACGAGTGACCTCAATCAAGCTCTCTTTTACCTGGGAGACTGGCTTTCGGCTCATGGTCTCTCTCTTTCAGTCTCCAAATGTTGCGTAGTTCCTTTTACTAGAAAGAGAGCCTTCCCCCCCATAGAAGTAGCTTTTAACAACCAACTGATCCCCGTTAATAATAAAGTTAAGTTTCTGGGTGTTATTCTCGACTCTCGTCTTTCCTGGTCTCCCCATATTACCTTCACAGCCCAAAAGTGCCAGTCTAATATAAACATTTTACGATGTCTTTCAGGTGTTTGGTGGGGTGCTCACCCCTATTCCCAAAAACTTCTTTATAACGCTATAGTCCGCAGCGTCCTGGATTATGGCTCGTTTGCCCTGGAACCTTGCAGTAAGGTGGCTTTGGGCAAGCTAGATAAAATCCAGTTTCAATCCCTAAGGGTTATTCTGGGAGCAATGAAATCTTCACCAACCAACACCCTACAAGTGGAAGCTGTAGACCCACCCCTTTCTCTTGGGAGGCAATATCTGGCTGACCGATTTTTTCTTAGACTTTCCCTTCTAGTTGATCATCCCCTTATACCAAAACTCCAGGAACTCTCGTCTCTTGTTTCTGATAGCGGATTCTGGTTTAACAAAAACCCCCCTTGTTTGATTAATAGCTTCCGCAAATTCACAGGCCTCCCAGACCCTTCCTTTTCTTGCTCACTGTTGCCTCTGTTTTCTACTTCTTACGAAGCTCTTATTTTCCAGCCTTCCATAATTCTTAACTTTGGTATAGCAAAGAATGAACCAGGTGCTAACGTTTCCTTCGGCCATAAAATTAACGCACTCTACCGCGGCTGGACGAAGATTTACACTGATTCTTCTCGCCTCTTGATCTACGGGCCAGTGGGCGCAGCAGTCTGGATTCCGAAAGACTCTAACATCTTAAGCTTCAAATGCCCTCCCTTTACATCAGTTTTTACGGGTGAATTAGTAGCGATCCTGGAAGCCATAAAATATGTAAATGCACATGGGATATGCAGGTCAATTATCTTTTCAGATTCCATTAGTGGCTTGCAGTCCATCAAGGCTAATCCCTTTCTAGCCAAATTATTTTACCCCATAGTTTTTTTAATCAGGCAAGCTTTGCACGAATGTCATCTCCGCAACTTTGATGTATCTTTGGCCTGGATCCCCAGCCATTCTGGAATTAAGGGCAATGAGATTGTCGACACTCTCGCTAAAGAGGCTATAGAAATTGGCAGTCTAGAGCATTCCCATTGTTACTTTTACGATCTCTTTTCCTCTGCCAAGTCAGAACTCGATGCTAACTGGGCCCGACAGTACGAGCGTTCGTTGTTGGACAAAGGCCGTTATTACGGTGACATCCAACCGAACATCCCTTCTAAGCCTTGGTTTTTCCGGTTCCGCCAAGTTAACAAACAGACTACATCGGTTATTTGCAGACTGCGCATTGGTCATACCTGTACTCCCTCCCGCCTGTACAGGTGGGGTATTGTCCAATCCCCCCTCTGTTCATGTGGCCTGGAGGAGGGTACTGCAGAACACATTATTTTCGACTGCCCCATTAGATCAGCTTCCCTCTACAACATACTTCCTTCTTGTGTTCCCAAACCTATCAACCTTAAAACCCTTTTACTACTCGCATCCACTAATAAAAAAGTCCTTAACTCCTTAATCAAATTCATTACGAAAGAAAAAATCAAACTTTAGGCGCTTTTTCCGCTTTTGTCTCTCCTATTGTGAACCGATCTCTGTAATTGTATAAATGTTTTGTGCTGTCTATATGTATTGTGTATGTCCATTTCAGGTGCACAACAAACACATGTAACTACCCCCATCTTGGAACCAACAAATTAAAAACTGGTCAAACACGTCATACATTATGCTGTTGTCAGGAGTCATTGGCAGTAATGGTCGCTAACCTATAAAGCGACCGGTTGCCATAATCAAAAAAAGTTGAAGTTGAAGTTGAACATAACTGCCTTTGTGGCGTCGCCTCGTAACGTAATGCACAATTCACAAACCACGTAACGGATTTAAATGACACTTTGCTTATTTATTGGGATCTTAAATATTGATGTCAATAATTGGTTTTGGAAAGGATAAAACAACACAGAAAAGTATTAGTGATTTTTCAAGTTCTTGTCGAAGCTGTGGAAACGTCATTGGAAATGTCATTTGAGTTTGACGTGACTTGGCTTCGGCCTTAATAAACATTGAAGTTTAGATTCTCATCTGAGTACCGCACCGCGCGTCGAAGCTACCGAACAACGGTTCAATAATTACCGATAGTGTCTTCTTCAACCTCGACATTGGCGGAATCATCGATAGTATCGATAAAGCTATACTTCTTTAAAAATTGAATTGAATTGAACATTGAAGTTTATTATTACAATAACCTAACCAATTTAAAATTAAAAACAGAAAATTCGACTGCAATTCCGGGAAACAATATACCGTATGTCACTTCCACAACACATACGCTCGAAAAGAATAACCCTCCTTGGACAGTCTGGTAAAAAAAATAAAAGTTTTTCAGAAAAAAAACAGCAGACATGGCTGTGTGGACTTCGTCTCCTTTGCCTATCCCTGAAGGGATAAAAAAAAATTGCGTTTGACATTGACTGACAGATGAATAATATCGATCAAGGTTATTTTGTTCGTAATTGGCGAATGATATTTTTGTTTTTTAGCCTACTTGATGATTAATCACGACATAATGAGTAATCACGGCGGTGGAGATTTTGAACCCGCAACGGTTGATGTGTATAGAATTGATCGGGACTACGCGATAATGCGTTTCTTCGAGCACATTGAAAGTTCAGATTTAGTCGATTTTATTGAACAAGATTTTAAGGATATTGAGAAGGACTTTCATGCAGATCAATTTAGAGTTTTGCGTCTTCTAAGCCTGCCGTGCCGCGGAGTACAATGTAGCTAAAATGTTCGAATTGCGATTGAAATCTATAAAAAATAGATAGACTACAACAAGCAGGCAAAACGGTTTGCGCGCTGCTCGAGGGAGGTTAAGGTTACACTGTTCAGAGCATATTGTGCCTCCCTCTATACGTGCATATATCTAACCCTTACTTTAAGTCAAACTAACAACATATGTATCAAAGGAACATGAAATAAATGAATTTTAATTTAATTGAAAATTTAAAAACTGACACCAAACTTAGCTCGGCAAACTTGAAAATTGGGTCTTGGAAATTATTCGGTTCTTTAATTCATAATCGGCATAAACGTGATGTTGAGAAGCTACATTATTTTTTGATATGTGTTCAAGGTCCCTCTTATGACTTACTTAAAATACAAAACTCTTTATTTGTTCAACATAGGTTAGTACATAGTACATAAAGACCTTAAATTTTTCCTTTCTCGGGAGACAGTTTATCCTAATGCTTGAAACCTTCTCTAAATACCTACTATAATAAAGAGACAAATTCCAATTGTTTATTATGAAAAGATACTTCATTGTGAGTTCAATCTTCGCTTGTGGTGCCAACAGTGCCTGTATGTGTGTTTGTGTTCCATGTGTATAACTGCTGGGTCATGAGTTGGAAAAGTGCCCTAATTTTGTAAAGTTATCTCCATCTGAGAGGCTGTCGGTAGTAAAAGTAAAACAATTGTGCATGTCATGTTTGCATTCATCTCATATAGTGAAGAATTGCAAATCTGTCTCTTGTTGTAGTGGTTACAGGTTAAGTAAAAAATATTACGAGATTGTGTTTTTGATATGTCTTCGTCACAATGATTAAGATCAAAATAAAGTTAAATGAAAAAATAGCAATAACTTATTAATAGAATCATTAGAATAAAATCTGATAATTGGAAATTGTTAAGAAAACCTATTCCTCGAAATGGATTTTGAATTAGCATAGGCAGTCAAAAAATGGTACATCCCAATTTCGGACAGCTTATGTCAACTTTATAGATGACTACCTACTTAAAGTGTGGTCATATGGAAGAAGTCAGAATCAGAATCAGTTTTTTTTATTGTAGAACATAGGTAGGCTGTAAATTACAGAGTTGTTTGTTATGTACATCTATGATCTTCTATGTCTTGCCAATGGGCACGTACAAAACATTACATAGGTAAAATTAAAATTGATCATTAAAATTTAAATTATGCAAGGTAGAAAGGACCTATAAGTATAATAATTTATGAAATTATCAAGTCACATTTATAATTTATAACAGTAATCAGAAATAGAATACTTAAAAGCATTTATTAATAAGTAATGTCAGCAATTTCTGTTTAAAACTTGGCATAGGCAACAGTTTCAAATCTGATGGAAGCTTATTATAGGTATGTACCTATATCTTGCACCCTAGATAAAATATATTTTTGCGTATCTGAGGGTCGAGCACGACTTGTCGAATCCTGCGTAACGTTACAGTTATTGTAAGATCGAGAAACCTCATACTAAATTTTAGTTCCAAATACGCTCACGGGCGGGCGCTGTTCCAAACGTCATACAAACTCGACAACGTTTACTATTCGATTTTACGTAACGTAGGATTCAAAAAGTCATGCTCGACCCACAGTGCCGTATTTGTTGACGGAACACAAATTTCTCGATTAAGTACTCCTTAGAACCCCCTCGATCGAGTGAAGGTGATCTCGCGCCAAGTCGAGTAGAACAAAGAGGCAAGTCGTCATCCTTATCTCGAAGGCATTCAGGCCATTTTCAACATCCTGTAACTTTGTGCTGGCTAAAGCTAGAACCCTGAATTGGCTGAATTTATAGGGCATAATGTGACAGATGTAAGTATACCTATTTAATAACATTCAGTTTAAACTTGTAAGTAGTTTAAGAACTATTGCCCGTCAAAGTTCCTTAGTTTTGTCACTGACACACTCACTGACTGACTGATTATCATAATTCTAAGGTAACCACTTCTAGCAGACCAACAAGCTCCAAATTTTAAACGTAAGTAAGTTAATTCGTTTTGAGCATTGATGTAGAAAAATTTCATATACCTTGTTCCGAATAGGACGGAATGCTGTTGCCGTCTCTCTCTCTCTCTCATGGCTTTCCAGTGGTGTATCGTGCGCTCGTACATATTAATTAAAATAAATTGTAAAAAGTGAGAAAAGCATTAAATTCAGTGATCTGCAGCCTGCGTTTGTAATTTAGAACCTGCCCACAAATAGTCCGCTTCATTTTGGTCCTTCAAGCATCGGTGGTGAGAAGAAAACACTTCGTGAATTTATATCAAGAATCGCCATTACCACGTTGACAGATCGTGAGTAGCACAAGAAATTCCACAGATAAATTAATCGAGCTCCCGCAACAGCGGACATCACAGCACTACGTGAGCGGTGCCAACATAATATTACTATTTCGACGAGAGAGAGCAAACACGGTCGTGCTTGACCGCCTAACGCAAGATCGCTAAGTTGGCATCATAATTTTAGCCATAGATCGAAGAAAAAACACAATATCGATTTGATAATCTGTGAGATCAATTGTTTTACTTACAAGATATCATTACGTGTGCAATACGCAATTAAACTTACTACAAGAAGTATAAACATAGTGAAACGACAACTACGTTTTTCTTACAGCTCATATATTTACGATACATAATCGAAATTGTTATACAACTACACCACAATCTGGAATTGAAAATTGAGGTTAGCAACATGGATTTACCGACATTAATAGCGCAAAGAGGTGCATTAAAAGGCAGACTCACCAGAGCTGCCAATTATGTTGCAAGTTTCGACTCATTAACCGACAACATACGCGAAATCAAAGTACGTTACGACGATTTGTCGCCACTGTTTGACAAGATCGATAACGTGCAAACGCAGATCGAGGCGCTCGACACTGACGAAGGGAGACATCTGGTTCATGAGCGGGAACGAGAAACCAACGAACAGAAGTACTACCAAACCAAGGCCGCCATGGAACGCATGCTCTTCCCCTCGGCACTGAATAGCTCTTTAAATGAAACACAGAATTCTCAAATCGTACAATCGCAAGTTAAACTGCCTCAACTGCAGCTCCCTACATTTGACGGCGCCATAAAGGAATGGCCGGTGTTCAAGAACATTTTCAAGTCAGCCATCGATAGTTCCAACATACCGCTGTTACACAAGTTTCAGTATTTAAAATCATCACTCAAAGGTGAAGCAGCAGGTCTAGTGAGCTCGCTTATAATTTCAGACAGTAACTACCAAAAGGCCTGGGATATTCTTATAAAAAGGTATGAAAATAAAACAATAATTGTAAATCATCACATTAAATCATTTGTTAACTATGGGACTGTGACTAGATATAACTTAAAAGAATTTTTAGTAAATTTACAACAGAGCTTAGATTCTCTGCGATCTCTAGATTTGCCGGTGGAAGCTTGGGATGTATTGTTGGTGTTTATAATTACTCAAAAACTTGATAATTCTCTCCGAGCTGCTTGGGAAATGAGTCGCAAGGAAACAACAATTCCCAAATTCAAAGACCTGTTAGAATTTCTAAATTTAAGAGTTACTGCCTTTGAATTATTGTCTGACAAACAAACGGACAAACCCAGTTCTTTACAAACAAGAATGGCTCACTTGACTTCAGTTTCAAATACCAATGCTTTATGTTCAATGTGTGATGGAGGACATAGGTTACATAAATGTCCTAACTATCTTGAATTGCCCATACCTAAAAGAATAGAATTTATAAAATCAAAATCATTGTGCTTTAACTGTTTACAGGTGTATCAACATAAACACAATGGCTCTAAAACTAGTTGTTTTACTTGTCGTGGCAAGCACCACACAAGCATTCACATGGATAACCCTCAGCGAAAGGTAAACTATGCCGCAGTTGCAGACAATAGCTGTGAACAGGAACACACACCTCAGCCAGATAATAACAATAAATACACATATAGTCAACACACACTAAATACACCTACTTATGGTCAACAGACAAACCTACCTAGTATACAGTCATACAGTCAACAGACACCAAACATACCAACAAACACACCTAAATCCATTCAACAGCTAGTACATCCTAGCACATCTAACCAACAAGCGCACATCATTCATACAGATACACAATTACAAAACCAACCGCTTATGCCTATAATTGACCTAAAAACTGCTTCAACATCAACCGTTATGTTAGCAAATACTAATACAAAACAAATTTTACTGTCAACAGCTATTATAAACATCCGAGACGCGGTCGGCTGCTGGCACAAGGCACGCGCGCTCTTGGATTCGGGAAGCGAGGTGAACATCATGTCACACCGGCTTGCTACATTACTACAGCACAAACTTCACTATAATGCATGCCACATACAGGGGATCGGCAATATACACAAACATACACAAGTGAGTGCAACAGCTGAAATATCCTCAAGGGTAAAGGACTATAAAAGTAGCCTTAATTTTGTAGTAATGGATAATATCACTGTGCCTTTGCCTCATTCATTTATCAACACACAACCTTGGAATCTTCCATCTTCGCAAGCTCATATGCTGGCAGACCCTACCTTTTTCATACCCAGTGACATAGATTTGCTTTTAGGAGCAGAGATATTTTATGATATCTTACAGTCAGGCCATATTAGGTTAGGAGCTAATATGCCACAGCTCATAGAAACCAGTCTAGGATGGATGGTGTCAGGTAGCTATGTAGCAAATAAGAAGGTAACAAATTCATCACAAATCAGTTTGTTTGTTTCATCTCAGCAAACAGATGACCTCTTGTGTAGGTTTTGGGAGCAGGAAGAGGTCAAACCAAAGAAACTTCTTTCTCAGGAACAAAAATATTGTGAACAATTATTTCAAGACACTACAATTCAAACAGAAATAGGTCATTACATGGTAAATTTACCACTAATAGAGAATAGGGTGGCCGAGTTAGGTAACTCATTTAGTACTGCATATCGCTGCTTGTTGCAACTGGAATCCAGATTTCAAAAGGATGAAAATTTGTATACAGAATATAAAAAGTTTATTCACGAATTTATTCAGCTGCGACACGCAGAGTATGTGACAGACTTTAATCAATCAACAAATCACAGCAATTCATACTATTTACCACACCATGCCGTGTTAAAACCTGATAGTCAAACAACCAAGCTTCGAACAGTATTTAATGGCAGTGCTAAAACAAGTACAGGAGTTTCACTCAATGACATACTGTTGGAAGGTCCGAATATTTACAACGACTTGCTAGATATAATATTGAGGTTTAGATTATACAAATATGTTTTCACAGCAGACATTGTCAAAATGTTTAGGAATATTTTAATCAACCCAGAACATCGCCCACTACAACGTGTGTTGTGGAGAGATTCAAAGTCTGACCCATTACAATGTATACAACTCTCAACTGTTACATACGGCACTAAGTGTGCGCCATATTTGGCTTGCCGTACTCTGCGCGATTTAGCTGAAAAATATAAAAATAAATACCCCCTCGCCGCGGAGTGCATACAGTTAGATTGTTTCATGGATGACTATTTGTCTGGCGGACAGTCGATACAATATGTCAAAGAATTGTGTACTCAACTTATTAGTTTACTAAAAACTGCCAATTTTGAATTACATAAATGGTCGGCAAACCATAATGGTATACTCGAACATGTTCACATGCTAGACTTAGACACCCAATTTTACGACTTCACACCCGAGCATATGGTTAAAACTTTAGGCTTGAGATGGATACCATCTATTGACAAGTTCCAGATCCATATACCCGAGTTTAAAAATGTAAAACCGACGAAGAGGAATGTTTTGTCCCAGATTTCACAAATATTTGACCCTATAGGCGTTCTGGCACCAGCTACTATATTAGCAAAAATATTGATGCAAGATATTTGGAAACTTAAGATAGCCTGGGACAGCGGACTACCTTCACAAATTCAAAACACCTGGTTTGAGTTTTGTAGAAAGTTAGATAATTTGAGATCTATACAGATACCACGTTGCTATTTCGCAGAACTTCCATTGACTATCACTCTAATAGGCTTCTGCGACAGTTCGGTGAAATCCTTCGGGGGATGCTTGTATTTACATTCCACTTACAATAACAGGGAACCCACCTGTACCTTGATCATGGCCAAGACACGCGTCGCTCCAATTAAATCTCAATCTATACCCCGCCTTGAGCTTTGTGGCGCTTTGTTGCTAGCTCAACTTACGGTTAAATTTCTAAACGCGACAGACAAAAAAATGCATATTAATGACATAATTTTGTTCACAGACTCATTAGTAGTTTTAAACTGGATAAAGACACCATTCAGCAGGAAACTGAACCCCTTTGTTTCGCATAGACTCATGGAAATAATCGAAACGACTAGGAGTGAAAATTGGCATTATATTAACACCAAGGAAAACCCCGCCGATTTTCTTACTAGGGGCGTTTACCCTGACAAATTACCAACATTAAGACTTTGGTGGCATGGTCCAAATTGGTTGCTCGAGGACCAATCCACATGGCATTTAACGGAACCTTCGATTCCTTCTGATTTAGAGACAGTAGAAATGACATCTAAACATAGCTTTCATGCTGTGAGTAAGCAAAATTACTTCTATGAGGTCTTTGAGAAGTATTCAAGCTTTAGTAAAGTAGTCAGAATAGTTGCTTTTGTGTTCAGATTCGTAAACAATTTAAAAAAGAAACACAACACCTTATCTTCACACTTGACTGTGTTAGAGTTAGACTCTGCAACTAGATTTATTGTTGGAATAGTACAGGAACAGGCGTTTTCTAGGGAATTGAAGGAATTAAAGCTATTAAAATCTCAGACGGAAAATAGGACAAGCACAAACACCGAATTGTTTACGTTTATGTCCAGCCCCTTGAGGAAGCTTAATGTATTTATAGATGAGCACGGACTCATACGTGCCGGTGGTCGCTTAACTCAATCAAACATACCTTACAATCACGCACACCCAATCGTCCTACCAGCTAAAGAACATATCACTACATTGATAATTAGGTACTATCATATCAAGCTTTTACACACTGGTACTCAGACTACATTAGGTAACATCAGATTCAAGTATTGGCCCATCAACGGACGAAGTGAAGTAAAAAAGGTTATTCACCGATGTATCCGTTGCATCAGATTCAGAGCACAAACCTGTGGACAGCAAATGGCTGATCTACCTGGCCCTAGGGTGACATTGAATCGTCCATTTTTACACACAGGCGTCGACTTTAGCGGTGCTATCTACTTACGCAGCTCTATGTCTCGCAACTGCAGGTACCAGAAGGGCTATATATGCTTGTTTGTGTGTTTAGCTACAAAACTTTTGCATCTTGAACTTGTAAGTGAATTAACTTCACAGGCTTTCATTTGCGCACTAAAACGATTAATTGCTAGAAGGGGAGGCTGTGAATGCTTATATTCAGATAATGCTACCAATTTCAAGGGTGCTAATAATGAACTTGCTGAGCTTCATAAAATGTTTAAGAATGAATGTTCCTATTCTGAAATTGTAAACTATTGCGCTATGAATAAGATTCAGTGGAAGTTCACCATTCCCCTAGCGAGTCACATGGGTGGTTTGTACGAAGCCGGAATAAAATCTGTTAAATATTTGCTAAAACGACAGCTTTCCAATGCTAAATTAACCTATGAACTTATGTATACGCTGCTAGTGCAGGTGGAAGGAATTCTCAATTCAAGGCCGCTTTGCGCAATTTCAGATTCACCAAATGATTTGGAATGCCTTACACCTTCACATTTTGCGCTGGGATCTGCAATTACAGATTTACCTGAACCTAATTTGACAGACATTAATGAAAAAAGGTTAAACATGTATCAGAAGGTAATTCAAATAAAACAAAGAATTTGGAAACAATTCTATAATAATTACTTGTCAGAGTTGTTACCCAGAAATAAGTGGTTGCAAATTAAAGCCAACTTAAAGGTAGGTGATATGATAATTGTCAAAGAAGAGTCTACACCGCCCTCCTGCTGGCCATTAGGAAGAGTAGTAGCTGTCAATAAAAATTCTAATGATGGTTTAGTAAGGTCAGTGGTGATAAGGACGACCAAGGGCGAGTACACAAGGCCTATTCACAAACTTGTTTTGTTACCTAACCATGGATCAGTTTAGTAACTGATATAATGTCTTATTGCTTAGTTATAAATACTGCTCTGTATTTAAGATTAGCATGTTAGTTTAATTTTGATGCAATAGTGCATAATTTGGAAATGTATAATAAGCATAACAATTTCCCATATAATTATAAGTCCATTGCATTGCAGTAATGTATAAGCCTAGTTTATTGTTACTTATACTATAGTATAGACTTAAGGCTCTGTACCTGAGTAAGTTTTAGGTATTAAGTTTCTACTAAGAAAGCCCGGGAAAATGTTCCGAATAGGACGGAATGCTGTTGCCGTCTCTCTCTCTCTCTCATGGCTTTCCAGTGGTGTATCGTGCGCTCGTACATATTAATTAAAATAAATTGTAAAAAGTGAGAAAAGCATTAAATTCAGTGATCTGCAGCCTGCGTTTGTAATTTAGAACCTGCCCACAAATAGTCCGCTTCATACCTACTTATCAATGATTTTTAACCGACTTCAAAAAAGGAGGAGGTTCTACGTTCCAATGTATGTATGGTTTTTTTTTTATATATGTACATCGATTACTCCGTCAAATGAAGACCGATTTTGAAAATTATTCTTTTATTCGAAAGGGTATACACCTGAGGTGGTCCCAAAAAAGTAAAACCGCCTTAAAAAAAAACTTACAAAAAGTTTTATGGCATAGCACTAAGTAAGTAGCCCATTGCTACCTTGTGTTTTCTTTGTGCCTTATTTCTTGTTTTGACTGTTATGTGGTGTTCAATAAAGAGTTATTGTATTGTATTGTATTGTAAGTAGCAGAATTAAGAAGTCCGTGCTTCGTCCAAAGAATATTCCGCTCGCGTCGCACCGACTTCATATTTTTGCTACTTAGTGCTAGGCCATAAAACTTTAGGTTTTAGAGGATTATTTTATATGTCTTTGAAAACAAGTGGGCCTCGAGTTTGCTTACATATTAAACAAACTATTAAGCTAACCAACAAACCAACTAATCAACTAACAACGAACGAACGAACTTACAAAACGTTTCATCGTAGGAACGTTGCCTATTCTGGGCGGTCATAAAAAAAAAAAACCTAAATCTAACCAACTCTACTCGGGGTGCCCCGACCCCGAGTCAATTCCGTGTAATCATTAGAAATGTAATCTTAAGTAACTGTATCAAATGTACTGTCGTTGAAACGTATTATCAAGTTACACCGGTGAAACGATTTCCTATTTTTTTAAGAATTTTGAGAACTGAAACTTACGTTAAACCAAAACCGGAATAAAAGAAATCCGCGATCCAGTCAATTTAATAAGATCCAAAAAATTTCATCAGCTCATCTTTCGGCCGGCTGTTCTGAACGACTTTAGTTCCAGACAAACTCGACAGGTGATGTCGTTACGAAGCGCCGCTCCTTGTGTCGAGTAATTTTTCATGTTCAGGTCGGTTTTGTAGTTTTTTGGTACTCCTGGTAGAATTTCTGATGTGATGGTGTATAGAGTCGAACCCTTCCTCTAAAGGCTGCTATAAAACAACAGTGAGGTAAAGCCGGAATCGAATAACAAATGACGACGTTTCATTTGGTGGCCTTGAAGAGCCCCGGAAGTACGCTCGCATTAAAAAAAAATCCGCGATTCAATCAATTTTGTACGGCGGCCATCTTGTTTTCGCCATTTTGAAAAACTTTGATTGGCTCACCCATTGGTTGGCTGTTCTGAGCGACTTTAGTTCCGGGCAAACTCGGTAGGTCAAGTCATTGCGGAGAGCTACCCAATGTGTCGGGTCAGTTTCCAAGTTCAGGTCGATTTCATTATTTTCTGTTGATCGTGGCGGCATTTTTAATGCGATGGTGTATAGAATCGAACCCAACTTCTAAAGGTTGCTATAAAACAACAGTGAATCAGTGAGTCTGACATTACATTGTATGGCGGCCATCTTGGAAAATTGAGAAATCGAAAAACCAATTACGGCGATAGATTTGCGTGCCCTAAAGGGCCTTGGATGCAAAATTTCAATCGAATCAAACAAAAAAAAATTTCGCCGTCATTTTGAATCCGCCATCTTGGAAAAAAAAATTGCTTTATTAGATTACACTTCCCATTTTGAACAACATTAGTTCAAGCACCTTATATCTATCTAGACTGGCCTCTGAGATATTCGCTTTTCAATTTTGTATGGCGGCCATCTTGTTTTCGCCATTTTGAAAAACTTTGACAAGCTTACCCATTGGCTGGGTGTTCTGAGCGACTTTAGTTCCGGGCAAACTTGGTAGGTCAAGTCGTCGCGGAGAACTACCCATGTGTCAGGTCAATTTCCACATTCAGGTCAATTTCATACTTTCTTAGTGGTCGAGGCGGCATTTCTGATGCGATGTTGTAGAGAGTTGTACCCCACCCTTCATGGGTTCTTCAAAACAGCATGTCAGTGAGCCAGATTTTCCATCGTATGGCGGCCATCTTGGAAAATCGCAATATCGAAAAACCAATTACGGCGTTTGATTCAGTGGCCCTCAAGAGCCCTGGATGCAAAATTTCAAACGAATCAAAGCAAAAAAGAAAATGGCCGCCATTTTGAATCCGCCATCTTGGAAAAAAAAATATCCCGGTAGATTACCCCTCCCACTCTGAATGACATTTGGTCGAGCACCTGTCATCAATCTCGATTGGTTTGCGAGATAATCGCGTTTAAATTTTGTATGGCGGCCATCTTGTTTTCGCCATTTTGAAAAAAAATTGACAGGCTCACCCATTGGCTGGCTGTTCTGAGCGACTTTAGTTCCGGGAAAACTCGGTAGGTCAAGTCGTCGCGGAGAACTACCCATGTGTCAGGTCAATTTCCACATTCAGGTCAATTTCATACTTTTTTAGTGGTCGAGGCGGCATTTCTGATGCGATGTTGTAGAGAGTTGTACCCCACCCTTCATGGGTTCTTCAAAACAGCATGTCAGTGAGCCAGATTTTCCATCGTATGGCGGCCATCTTGGAAAATTAAAAATTCGAAAAACCAATTACGGCGTTTTATTCAGTGGCCCTCAAGAGCCCTGGATGCAAAATTTCAATCGAATCAGAGCAAAAAAGAAAATGGCCGCCATTTTGAATCCGCCATCTTGGAAAAAAAAATATCCCGATAGATTACCCCTCCCACCCTGAATGACATTTGGTCGAGCACCTGTCATAAATCTCTATTGGTTTGCGAGATAATCGCGTTTCAATTTTGTATGGCAGCCATCTTGTTTTCGCCATTTTGAAAAGATTTTGACCGGCTCACCCATTGGCTGGCTGTTCTGAGCGACTCTAGTTTCGGGCAAACTCGGTAGGTCGAGCCGTTCCAGAGAGCCGCTACCAGAGTCAGGTCACTTTCCACGTTCAGGTCGATTTCGTATTTTTCCTGAGGTCGTGGCGGCATTTCGGATACGACGACGTATACAGTTTGATCCTACCCCTCTTGGGTTCTTCAAAACAGCATGTCAGTGAGTCAGTGAGTCAGTGAGTGGTTATCGAGCTATATATATAGTAACTAGTATTTTGGGTGGAGGCCGCGGGCCCCGAGGGGCCCGCGGAGGGTTTCCTGCCACCATGTTTTTTTTTTATATCTTTAACCTAACCAATTATCAAACTAACAAACTAAGCAACTAACCAAGTATCAAACTATCAAACTAACAAATTAATCAACATCTCAACTAACCAACCAACCAACCAACCAACCAACAAACAAACCAACCAACCAACCAACCAAAACACCAAACAACCGACCAACTAACAAACTAACCAAATAACCAACTAACCAACTAACACACCAACCAACCAACAAACAAACCAACCAACCAACCAAAACACCAATCAACCAACCAACCAACCAACCAACCAACCAACCAACCAACCAACCAACCAACCAACCAACCAACCAACCAACCAACCAACCGACCGACCGACCGACCGACCGACCGACCGACCAACCAACCAACCAACCAACCAACCAACCAACCAACCAACCAACCAACCAACCAACCAACCAACCAACCAACTAACAAACTAACCAAATAACCAACCAACAAACTAACCAACAAACCAACAACCAATCAACCAACCAACTAACAAACTAACCAAATAACCAACCAACCAATCAACTAACAAACTAATCAACCAACCAACCAACTAACCAACCAACCAACCAACCAACCAACAAACTAACCAATTAACCAACCAACCAATCAACCAACCAACTAACAAACTAACCAACTGACAAACTATCAAACTACCAAACTAACCAACTATCACACTACCAAACTAACCAACTAACCAAGTATCAAACTACCAAACTAACCAACTAACCAAGTATCAAACTATCAAACTACCAAACTAACCAACTATCAAACTACCAAACTAACCAACTAACCAAGTATCAAACTACCAAACTAACCAACTAACCAAGTATCAAACTACCAAACTAACCAACTAACTAAGTATCAATCTATCAAACTACCAAACTAACCAACTAACCAACTATCAAACTAACCAACTATCAACCTACAAAACTAACCAACAAACCAAGTATCAAACTATCAAACTAACCAACTAACCAAGTATCAAGCTATCAAACTACCAAACTAACCAACTAACCAACTATCTAACTATCAAACTACCAAAATAACCAACTATCAAACTATTCAACTAACCAACTACCCAACCAACAAACTAACAAACTAACCAACTAACCAACCAACCAACCAACCAACCAACCAACCAACAAACCAACTAACTAAATAACCAACCAACCAATCAACCAACCAACAAACCAACTAACCAATCAACCAATCAACCAATCAACCAACCTACTAACCAAATAACCAACCAACCAAATAACCAACCAACTAACCAACCAACCAACCAACCAACAAACTAACCAACTAACCAACCAACCAATCAACCAACCAACTAACAAACTAACCAGCTAACATACTATTAAACTACCAAACTAACCAACTATCAAACTACCAAACTAACCAACTAACCAAGTATCAAACTACCAAACTAACCAACTAACCAAGTATCAAATTATCAAACTACCAAACTAATTAACTAACCAACTATCGAACTACCAAACTAACCAACTAACCAAGTATCAAACTACCAAACTAACCAACTAACCAACTATCAAACTACCAAACTAACCAACTAACCAAGTATCAAACTACCAAACTAACCAACCAACCAAGTATCAAACTACCAAACTAACCAAATAACCAAGTATCAAACTACCAAACTAACCAACTAACCAAGTATCAAACTATCAAACTACCAAACTAACCAACTAACAAACTATCAAACTACCAAACTAACCATCAAACCAACTATCAAACTACGGAACTAACCAACTAACCAAGTATCAAACTACCAAACTAACCAACTAACCAAGTATCAAACTATCAAACTACCAAACTAACCAACTAACGAACTATCAAACTACCAAACTAACCAACTATCAAACTACCAAACTAACCAACTAACCAAGTATCAAACTACCAAACTAACCAACTAACCAAGTATCAAACTATCAAACTACCAAACTAACCAACTAACCAACTATCAAACTACCAAACTAACCAACTAACCAAGTATCAAACTACCAAACTAACCAACCAACCAAGTATCAAACTACCAAACTAACCAACCAACCAAGTATCAAACTACCAAACTAACCAAATAACCAAGTATCAAACTACCAAACTAACCAACTAACCAAGTATCAAACTATCAAACTACCAAACTAACCAACTATCAAACTACCAAACCAACCAACTAACCAACTATCAAACTACCAAACTAACGAACTAACCAAGTATCAAACTACCAAACTAACCAACTAACCAAGTATCAAACTATCAAACTACCAAACTAACCAACTAACCATCTATCAAACTACCAAACTAACCAACTATCAACCTACAAAACTAACCAACCAACCAAGTATCAAACTATCAAACTAACCAACTATCAAACTATCAACTTACCAAACTAACCAACTAACCAACTATTTAACTATCAAACTACCAAAATAACTAACTATGAAACTAATCAACTAACCAACTACCCAACTACCCAACCAATAAACCAACTAACCAACCAACCAACCAACCAACCAACCAACCAACCAACCAACCAACAAACTAACCAACCAACCAACAAACTAACCAACCAACCAACCAATCAACCAACCAACTAACAAACTAACCAAGTATCAAACTATTAAACTACCAAACTAACCAACTAACCAACTATCAAACTACCAAGCTACCCAACTAACCAACTATCAAACTACCAAACTAACCAACTAACCAAGTATCTAACTATCAAACTACCAAACTAACCAACTAACCAACTAACCATCTATCAAACTACGGAACTAACCAACTAACCAAGTATCAAACTACCAAACTAACCAACTAACCAAGTATCAAACTATCAAACTACCAAACTAACCAACTAACCAACTATCAAACTACCAAACTAACCAACTAACCAAGTATCAAACTACCAAACCAACCAACTAACCAAGTATCAAACTACCAAACTAATCAACTAACCAACTATCAAACTACCAAACTAACCAACTAACCAACTATCAAACTACCAAACTAACCAACTAACCAAGTATCAAACTACCAAACTAACCAACTAACCAAGTATCAAACTATCAAACTACCAAACTAACCAACTAACCAACTATCTAACTACCAAACTAACCAACTAACCAAGTATCAAACTACCAAACTAACCAACTAACCAACCAACCAACCAACAAACCAACTTACCAAATAACCAACCAATAAATCAACCAACCAACCATTCAACCAACCAACCAACCAACCAACCAACCAACCAACCAACCAACCAACCAACAAACTAACCAACTATCAAACTATCAAACTACCAAACTAACCAATTAACCAAGTATTAAACTATCAAACTAACCAACTAACCAACCAACAAACTAACAAACCAACCAACTAACCAATCAACCAACCAACTAACCAACTAACCAAATAACCAACCAACCAAATAACCAACTAACTAACCAACCAACCAACCAACCAACCAACAAACTAACCAACTAACCAACCAACCAATCAACCAACCAACTAACAAACTAACCAACTAACAAATTATTAAACTACCAAACTAACCAACTAACCAACTATCAAACTACCAAACTAACCCACTAACCAAGTATCAAACTATCAAACTAACCAACTAACAAACTATCAAACTACCAAACTAACCAACTAACCAACTATCAAACTACGGAACTAACCAACTAACCAAGTATCAAACTACCAAACTAACAAACTAACCAAGTATCAAACTATTAAACTACCAAACTAACCAACTAACCAACTATCAAACTACCAAACTAGCCAACTATCAAACTACCAAACTAACCAACTAACCAAGTATCAAACTACCAAACTAACCAACTAACCAACTATCAAACTACAAAACTAACCAACTTTCAAACTAACCAACTAACCAACCAACAAACTAACAAACTAACCAACTAACCAACCAACCAATCAACCAACCAACTAACAAACTAACCAACTAACAAACTACTAAACTACCAAACTAACCAACTAACCAACTATCAAACTACCAAACTAACCAACTAACCAAGTATCAAACTACCAAACTAACCAACTAACCAAGTATCAAACTATCAAACTACCAAACTAACCAACTAACGAACTATCAAACTACCAAACTAACCAACTAACCAAGTATCAAACTACGGAACTAACCAACTTACCAAGTATCAAACTACCAAACTAACCAACTAACCAAGTATCAAACTATCAAACTACCAAACTAAATAACTAACCAACTATCAAACTACCAAACTAACCAACTATCAAACTACCAAACTAACCAACTAACCAAGTATCAAACTACCAAACTAACCAACTAACCAAGTATCAAACTATCAAACTACCAAACTAATCAACTAACAAACTATTAAACTACCAAACTAACCAACTAACCAACTATCAAACTACCAAACTAACCAACTAACCAAGTATCAAACTATCAAACTAACCAAGTGTCAAACTATCAAACTACCAAACTAACCAACTAACCAACTATCAAACTAACCAACTAACTAACCAACAAACTAACCAAATAACCAACCAACCAATCAACCAACCAACCAACCAACCAACCAACCTACAAACTAACCAACTAACCAACTTACCAAGTATCAAACTATCAAACTACCAAACTAACCAACTATCAAACTATCAAACTACAAAACTAACCAACTTTCAAACTAACCAACTAACCAACCAACAAACTAACAAACTAACCAACCAACCAACCAACAAACTAACTAACCAAGTAACTAACCAACCAATCAACCAACCAACCAACCAACTAATTACCCACAAACCAACCAACCATCAAACTAACCAACTAACCAACAAACCAACCAATCAACTAACCAACCAACCAACCAACCAACCAACCAACCAACCAACCAACCAAGCAACAAACTAACCAACTAACCAACCAACCAACCAATCAACTAACCAACTAACAAACTAACCAAGTATCAAACTATCAAACTACCAAACTAACCAACAATCAATTTTGTATGGTGGCCATCTTGTTTTCGCCATTTTGAAAAAACTTTGACCGGCTCACCCATTGATTGGCTGTTCTAAACAATTTTAGTTTCGGGCAAACTCGGTAGGTCAAGTCGTTACAGAGAGCTACCCCATGTGTCGGGTCAGTTTCCAAGTTCAGGTCGATTTCATATTTTTTTGTTGGTCGTGGCGGCATTTCTGATGTGATGGTGTATAGAGTCGAACCCAACCTCTAAAGGTTGCTACAAAACAACAGTAAGTCAGTGAGTCACACATAACATTTTATGGCGGCCATCTTGGAAAATTGAGAAAAAAAAAAATAATTATGGCGTTGAATACCGTGGCCTTCAAGAGCCCTGGATGCAAAATTTCAATCGAATCGAACAAAAAAAAATTTTGCCGCCATTTTGAATCCGCCATCTTGGAAAAAAAAATAGCTTCATTAGATTACCCTTCCTATTTTGAACAACATTAGTTCAAGCACCTTATATCTATCTAGACTGGCCTCTGAGATATTCGCTTTTCAATTTTGTATGGCGGCCATCTTGTTTTCGACATTTTGAAAAACTTTGACCGGCTTACCCATTGGCTAGCTGTTCTGAGCGACTTTAGTTCCGGGCAAACTCGGTAGGTCAAGTCGTCGCGGAGAACTACTCATGTGTCTGGTCAATTTCCACATTCAGGTCAATTTCATACTTTTTTAGTGGTCGAAGCGGCATTTCTGATGCGATGTTGTAGAGAGTTGTACCCCACCCTTCATGGGTTCTTCAAAACAGCATGTCAGTGAGCCAGATTTTCCATCGTATGGCGGCCATCTTGGAAAATTGAAAAATCGAAAAACTAATTACGGCGTTTGATTCAGTGGCCCTCGAGAGCCCTGGATGCAAAATTTCAAAAGGATCAGAGTAAAAAAAAAAAACGCCGCCATTTTGAATCCGCCATCTTGAAAAAAAATATATCCCGATAGATTACCCCTCCCACCCTGAATGACATTTGGTCGAGCACCTGTCATCCATCTCGACTGGTTTGCGAGATAATCGCGTTTCAATTTTGTATGGCGGCCATCTTGTTTTCGCCATTTTGAAAAGATTTTGACCGGCTCACCCATTGGCTGGCTGTTCTGAGCGACTTTAGTTTCGGGCAAACTCGGTAGGTCGAGCCGTTGCAGAGAGCCGCTACCAGAGTCAGGTTACTTTCCACGTTCAGGTCAATTTCGTATTTTTCCTGGGGTCGGGGCGGCATTTTGGATACGGTGGTGTATACAGTTCCACCCCACCCCTCGTGGGTTCTTCAAAACAGCATGTCAGTGAGTGAGTGAGTCAGTGGGTATCGAGCTATATATATTATAACTAGTAATTCGCGTGGGGGCCGCGGGGCCCGAGGGCCCCGCGGATGGTTCCCTGCCACCTTTTTATTTTCTAACCTTATCTATTTTTTCCTTCATGCGTTTATAGACGTGTCTTTTTTTAACTATAATCTCACCAATAAATTGACCCCTATCTCACTTGATGGTATAGGACGGTATAGAATTAGTTTGTATTAACATTTATTTTTATGTTACGATGGTATGGTACTTTGGTTCGTTGATTCAGTTCTGAAGGATCGCAGTTCTAACCTAACCTACTTTCCTGGTAGCGATTCGGTTCTGAAGGATCGCAGTTCTAACTTAACCTAACCTACTTTCCTGGTAGCGATTCGGTTCTGAAGGATCGCAGTTCTAACCTAACCTTATCTACTTTCCTGGTAGCTATTAGGTTCTGAAGGATCGCAGTTTTAACCTAACCTACTTTACTGGTAGCGATTCGGTTGTGAAAGATCGCAGTTCTAACCTAACCTACATTCCTGGTAGCGATTCGTTTCTGCAGGGTTCGCAGTTCTAACCTAACCTAACCCATTTTTCTGGTAGCGATTCTTTTCTGTAGGGGTCACAGTTTTAACTTAACCAAACCTACTTTGCTGGTAGCGATTCGGTTCTGAACGATCGCAGTTTTAACCTAACCTTACCTACTTTCCTGGTAGCGTTTCGGTTCTGAAGGATCGCAGTTCTAACCTAACCTAACCTACTTTCTTGGTAGCGATTCGGTTCTGAAGGATCGCAGTTCTAACCTAGCCTAACCTACTTTCCTGGTAGCGATTCGGTTCTGAAGGATCGCAGTTCCAACCTAACCCAACCTACTTTCCTGATAGCGATTCGTGTCTGCAAGGGTCGCAGTTCTAACCTAACCTAACCTACTTCTCTGGTAGCGATTCTTTTCTGCAGGGGTCGAGGTTTTAACCTAACCCAACCTACTTTTCTGGTAGCGATTCGATTCTGCAGGGTTCGCAGTTCTAACCTAACCCACTTTTCTGGTAGCGATTCTTTTCTGTATGGGTCACAGTGTAACCTAACCTACTTTCCTGGTAGCGATTTGGTTCAGAATGATCGCAGTTTTAACCTAACCTACTTTCCTGGTAGCGATTCGCTTCTGAAGGATCGCAGTTCTAACCTTACCTAACCTTCTTTTCTGGTAGCGATTCGGTTTCGAAAGATCGCAGTTCTAACCTAACCTAACCTACTTTCCTGGTAGCGATTCGGCTCTGAAGGATCGCAGTTCTAACCTAACCTAACCTTCTTTCCTGGTAGCGATTCGGTTCTGAAGGATCGCAGTTCTAACTTAACGTTACCTACTTTCCTGGTAGCGATTCGGTTCTGAAGGATCGCAGTTCTAACCTAACCTAACCTACTTTCCTGGTAGCGATTCGGTTCTGAAGAATCGCAGTTCTAACCTAACCTTCTTTCCTGGTAGCGATTCGGTTCTGAAGGATCGCAGTTCTAACCTAACCTAACCTACTTTCCTGGTAGCGATTCGGTTCTGAAGGATCGCAGTTCTAACCTAACCTAACCTACTTTCCTGGTAGCGATTCGGTTCTGAAGAATCGCAGTTCTAACCTAACCTTCTTTCCTGGTAGCGATTCGGTTCTGAAGGATCGCAGTTCTAACTTAACCCACTTTCCTGGTAGCGATTCGGTTCTGAAGGATCGCAGTTCTAACTTAACCTAAGCTACTTTCCTGGTAGCGATTCGGTTCTGTAGGATCGCAGTTCTAACCTAACCTTATCTACTTTCCTGGTAGCTATTAGGTTCTGAAGGATGGCAGTTTTAACCTAACCTACTTTACTGGTAGCGATTCGGTTGTGAAAGATCGCAGTTCTAACCTAACCTACTTTCCTGGTAGCGATTCGTTTCTGCAGGGTTCGCAGTTCTAACCTAACCTAACCCATTTTTCTTGTAGCGATTCTTTTCCGTAGGGGTCACAGTTTTAACTTAACCAAACCTACTTTGCTGGTAGCGATTCGGTTCTGAAGGATCGCAGTTTTAACCTAACCTTACCTACTTTCCTGGTAGCGTTTCGGTTCTGAAGGATCGCAGTTCTAACCTAACCTAACCTACTTTCTTGGTAGCGATTCGGTTCTGAAGGATCGCAGTTCTAACCTAGCCTAACCTACTTTCCTGGTAGCGATTCGGTTCTGAAGGATCGCAGTTCTAACCTAGCCTAACCTACTTTCCTGGTAGCGATTCGGTTCTGAAGGATCGCAGTTCCAACCTAACCTAACCCACTTTTATGGTAGCGATTCGTTTCCTTGAGGAGCCCGCGGAGGGTTCACTGCCACCCTGTTTTTTTTTAATATTTACGATACTAATAACTCTTTAAAGAACACCATATCATATAACAAGCATAACAGAAAAAAAGGCACAAGGAAAGTAAAAGGTAACGATAGGCGGCCTTCTCGCAACAGAGCGATCACTACTCGGTAACTATAATGGAATAAAGGTAAGAACAGATTAAAGCAGGTGGTGCTGCACTCGCGGTCAAATAAAACGGGTCAGCGACAAAATCCTCTGTATCTTGCAATTTAATAATGGTACATGCATAAAAATAACTTTATATTAAAGATACCGAATGATATAAAACCTTGAATATTACATATAACGTGAACATTAAGAACAAATTTAAAAATGCTCGAATTTGGTAATAAATTCAAATCACGTTTGTTTTACTTTTGCTTTATTCCCGCTTTTGATTTCAATTTGTTAAATCAAAATGATAAAAGGCAGTCATTGCCGTCTTTCACGGTCATTATTGAATTACTATCATGTCGCTAACACAAGATGAATGTACACGTATCGTCACTGTGCTGTAAGAGGGCAGAAGTCAGAGAAGTACAGCGAGAGTAACAGGCGTGTCACTTTCTACGGTGCAGAGAGTCGTCCAACGTAACTGAGAAACTGGGCTAAACATAAAAAGACCAGGAACCGCAGACCGAGATGTACCAAGGCTCGAGAGGATCGATTTATTGTTACGATCATGCTACGAAATCGGCACCTCACGGCACTTGAAGTAACAAATCAACTTCGAGAGACCCGAAGAGACGACGTAAGCAATCGGACTGTGAGGCGGCGGCTCCAAGAAGCCAATTCGACCCCACGTAGACCCGCAAATGGCCCAAATTGTGAAAGGGAACACCGAGTAGCAGCCAGCGAACATGCACAATGGGGAGACGAAGAATGAGTAAGAGTAATGTTTTGTGACGAATCCAGATTTGTGCTCTATGCAAATGATGGGCGGCGAAGAGTCTACCGACGACCATGGGAACGTTTTATTCCAGCTTGTTTTGAGGAAAAAGTATCGTTCGACTGTGGATCTGTTATGGTTTGGGCTGCGGTCTCTTCAGAGAGTCGCACGAAGTTAGTGCTGAGAGAAAATGGTACGTTAAATAATGTAAGATATGTAGAAGAGATCTTTGATGAGCATGTTGGCCCATACTTAGTGATTATGGGTGAATATTCCATATTCATGCATGACAACGCTAGGCCACATACAGCTCAAATCGTAAATGAGTATTTTCAAGACGTTGGCATCAATTGCATGGACTGGCCCTCGAGAAGCCCTTACTTAAATCCGATTGAGCACGCTTGGGACGAGCTTGGGAGGTGTATAAGACAACAGAACCCCGCCCCAGCTACACTTAGAGACCTGAAACATGCGTTAGTGGAAGAATAGACCAATATCCTGCAACATCGCTTAAGAATTTTATAAACAGCATGCCTAATCATCTGACAGCTGTAAGAAGGGCCCGTGGAAGCAATACGAAGTATTCATTTTGTTTTTGTGCGGTATGTGAGGAAACGTCTTTTGATTTTCCTAAGCAATAATTGTTGGCATTTTGTTTCTTATGTAATTTTAATAAACAAACAAATAACGTTTTCTACATTTAATGTTATTTTATTAACTAACAAATTATCTCCAACATACGGTTTAATCCATGCCGCTAGCTCTATTACTTTAGGAGATATTCTAGTTTTTCGTAGTAACCCGTATTATTTGACCGCGAGTGTATTTAGAAAGTTTTTAGGTAACGAATTTATAGCAGGTAGGTACACTAAAAAAAATACGTAATAAGCATAAAATACACATAAATGATGATAACAGATACATTTATTAAATACTATAGATTGATTTTTAAATTCAGCC
Source organism: Clepsis dumicolana (assembly GCA_963691665.1). Classification (NCBI taxonomy): domain Eukaryota; kingdom Metazoa; phylum Arthropoda; class Insecta; order Lepidoptera; family Tortricidae; genus Clepsis; species Clepsis dumicolana. Next base: position 2,769,741 of record OY829534.1, on the reverse strand, counting down.
ACAAAACTCACGTACCTACAAGTTGACAGATAGTGCTCGTTCAGCATAGTTTTAATTAAAGGCAAAAATTTAGCGGTCTTTAGGCTTATATTGTATTTCTAACCTTAAGTATTTACTTTTTCGTCATATTTTATAGCCCTTTATATATACTGTAGCACTGTCAGACATTCCCACATTGTCTTTGTTAACTTTAAAAAAAGTAAGTGATATATCCAGTATATCTACGTCAGGCGATACATTTTGCTACGTTACACTGCTATACGAACTATCTTAAGGTCACTAAAGGCGTTGGAAATAAATTCATAAGAAACTTGGAGCGCGTTGGGCTAGGCGGAAAAAAGCGTTACGCCTCATTCACAAATGAGATTGTCAAAAAATCGTTTTTTTTTTCATTGTAAAGAAAAGCCAATTACTTGTAGGAGCCTAATTTCGACATTTAGTCATATAATTCAGTCCTTTTCAAAATATTTTTTTGACGCAAAAAGAGGGGTATTATAAGTTTGACCGCTGTGCGTGTCTGTGTGTTTGTGTATCTGTCTGTAGCACCGTAGCTCTTAAACGGTTGGACCGATTTGAATGCGTGTTTTTATTTGAAAGCTGGTTTTCGAGCGATGGTTCTAAGATGTGTTTCATCAAATTCGCTTTATTTGTTTTTGAGATATCAGATTTTAAAATTAAAATGTCAAGGGGGTTTTTTCAAGTTCAAATCAAAAACGTGAGAGCCCGTTGATGTCTTCAGTATGGCAAAATTCGGGAACCAGAATCTAATATCTTGGAAAGTGAATGATATGTAAAAAGTGTCAAAAAAAAATTAATTTGAAAAACTTCAGACGAAAAAAAACCTGTAAAAAGTTAAATACGAAATTGGTACTAAATTTAAGAACTGTGTTAACTTTTGCGCAGTCGGCTGCCTTAGGTACCTAATGAGGGCCTACAAATACAAAAAGACGGCACCCGACTGCGCAAATGATAACATAGTTCCTAATTAAAGGACCAACCCCAGAAATTTCATTTCTTTTCTTTTTATAGGTTTTTATTCTCAGCTAATTGTGAGTTGGCGGAGGTAATCGAATTATGAATACAATTTTTTCGTGTCAAACTGAAAAGCATTTTTGAAATCTTATTATGCACGCATTTTTACGAAACAATAAATTAACAACTCGCACAGATTTTTTTATGAAAATAGCTGTAATAATAAAGAAATTATAAACGTATTTGCATTTGGACTTTCTCGTGTAAACCTACGATTTTCGAGTTGGCGAAGTGTTCATTGGAAGTGATGAAAAGGTTTCCATACAAATTGCCGTGGATTGAAAACCTATAGGGTGCTTACAGTAGTCCTAGAAACTTGAAATAATTTATTGAATCAGGCGTTACTTTGCGGAGGTCCATATTTATGAACTAAAAACAATTAATTTGCTCACCCGCGACCACTAATGACAAATAGTTATATCTGTGCGGCAAATGTATGTTTCCATGCAACACCTCCGCCTCCACTGCTACACGAATCAACACATGCCACACAGACCCAACTATCACCACCACCACTAAACTAAACGCTGACGCGTTTCGGCACTCTCCACGAGGCCATTGACGAAGCACAACAACAACCGCTCAACATGCCACCACTTCTACTACAGTGGTTGTAGTGGTGCATGGAAACATGCATTTGCCGCACAGATATAACTATTTGTCATTAGTGGTCGCGGGTGAGCAAAGTAATTGTTTTTAGTTCTAGAAACTTGAAATTTGGGATGAAGGTTGACGTTCGCGGACGGGCATTCCATAATATCTTTTCGGCATAGTAGGCTCGCTTATTTGGGGCAGTATTAGCAAGTGCTGGTCGGAATAATTTTCCAAACAACTCTACCTATAATGTCATCATAAATTTTATGACATGTTTAAGCGTAGGTACCAGCCCTCCACTGTGTACAGCTAGTTTTGCCTTTTTCGACATGAACCTAAGATGGACGTGTGCTAAATTTTCTCGTAAACCATACTTATACTACGGGGAAGGAGGAGTAAAACAGGATGTTTATTGTTAGAAATAATAGTAGCAAGTAATAAAAAAATACTTACCTACATTTCCGAGAGAGTCCAACAGTTTATTTTCCTACAAATCTTATGTCCTATCGAAGAGAAAGGAAAGATACAGTACAACACCCGGTAATGCCAACAAATACAAATGCATTGGGGCCGTTCTACTTTGCTTGCTACTTAGCGTATTGTTGTCCCCTTCATACATTGGAATATAGTTTAAAATTTGCATTTAGTAGGGTTAATACTGTGTTTAAGGACGCCATGGCAATTTTATTACTAATTACTGATATTAAGTAAGTAAGTAAGTAAACAACGATGAATTTTCTTACAAACCAGCTTCTCTCACGAGAGGAGGGGAAGAACAGGTTGTTTGTTGCTAGAAATAACAGTAGCAAGTGTAACGCATTTGATTACTGACATTTCCTATAGTATCTAACTGTTTATTCTCTTACCGACCCTTATCTCCTATCGGAGAGAAGAGGAAGATACAGTAGAGCTCCCGGTAATGCCAGCAAACACAAATGTAGTGCGGCCAACCTACTCTGCTTGTTTCTTTGCATATATTGTTTTCCCCTTCATAACTAACCAACAAACCATTTAACCAACTAACGAACAAAGGAACGTCTCTGGCCTACTCTGGGTCGTCATAAAAATAAATAAACTAAACCTAACCGACTCTACTCCGGGTGCCCCGATCCCGAGTCAATTCCGTGTACCTAATTTTTAAAAAACCGGCCAAGTGCGAGTCGGACTCGCACACGAGGGTTCCGTAGAAAGATTTTACCGCTTTTCCCCAGTGTTTTAAGATTCCAGTGTTAGCAGTGCCCTGCTCCTAAGCAAAATGTACGTTGTGTGGGGTCAACTTATATTGCTCTGCGAAATCTACAGAGAGACATAAAAATTTAAGATTTTGAGACTTTTTTGAGTAGTTGTGCTATTCATACCAAATTTCAAGTTTCTCGGACAAGTGGAAGTACCCTTTACGTTTTCGGATTTCGGCAATTTGTACGGAAATAGCCTTTTTAATGACTGTATCTTTTGATTGCGTTGACTTAGAGGTTTGATTTTTTCACAGCTCAAGGGCCCGCAGGGTTGAGTGTTTGATATTAATATCAGCATGCTACCTCTACGCGTTCCAGAGAAAAAGGGTTATTTTTTTTCCTTTTGAGGTACGGAACCCTAAAAATAATCTAACTGTATCAAATGTACTGTCATTGAAACGTATTATCAAGCAACACCGATGAAACGATTTTCTTTGTAATAAGAATTTTGGGAACTGAAACTTACATTGAATAAAAATCAGATTAAAAAAAACCGCGATTCAATCAATTTTATACGGCAGCCAACTTGTTTTGGCATTTAAAAAAAATTTCACCAGCTCATCCTTCCGCCGGCTGTTCTGAATGATTTTAGTTCCAGACAAACTCGATAGGTGATGACATTACGAAGCGCCGCTACCTGTGTTGAATTATTTTTCATGTTCAGGTCGTTTTTGTATTTTTTGGTACTTGTACTTATAGAATTTCAGATACGATGGTGTACAAAGTCGAACCCTACCTCTAAAGGTTTCTATAAAACAACAGTGAGGTGAGACGTTACATTGTAAGACGACCATCTTGGAAAATTTCGGAACTGAAAAACAAATTACGACGTTACCGTTGCATTCGGTAGCCTTAAAGAGCCCCGGAAGCGAAATTTCGGCATGCTCGGATTAAAAAAAAATCCGCTATTCAAACAATTTTGTATGGCAGCCATCTTTTTTTGGCCTTTAAAAAAAAATCATCCGCTCTTACTTCGGTCGGCTGTTCTGAGAGACTTTAGTTTCGTGTAAACTCGATTGGTGAAGTCGTTGCGGAGAGCTACCCCATGTGTCGGGTCAGTTTCCAAGTTCAGGTCGATTTCATATTTTTTTGTTGGTCGTGGCGGCATTTTTGATGCGATGGTATATAGTGTCGAACCCAACCTCTAAAGGCTGCTACAAAACAAAAATAAGTCAGTGAGTCAGACATAACATATCAAACTATCAAACTAACCAACTATCAACTTATCAAACTACCAAACTAACCAACAATCAATTTTGTATGGCGGCCATCTTGTTTTCGCCATTTTGAAAAAACTTTGACCGGCTCACCAAGGCTGGCTGTTCTGAGCGACTTCAGTTTCGGGCAAACTCGGTTGGTCAAGTCGTTACAGAGAGCTACCCCATGTGTAGGGTCAGTTTCCAAGTTCAGGTCGATTACGTATTTTTTTGTTGGTCGTGGTGGCATTTCTGATGCGATGGTGTTATAGAGTCGAACCCAACCTCTAAAGGCTGCTACATAACAACAGTAAGTCAGTGAGTCAGACATAACATTGTATGGCGGCCATCTTGGAAAATTGAGAAATCGAAAAAATAATTATGGCGTTAAATATTGTGGCCTTTAAGAGCCCTGGATGCAAAATTTCAATCGAATCAAACAAAAAAAAATTTTGCCGCCATTTTGAATCAGCCATCTTGGAAAAAAAAATTGCTTCATTAGATTACCCTTTCTATTTTGAACAACATTAGTTGAAGCACCTTGTATCTATCTAGACTGTTTTGCGAAATAATCGCTTTTCAATTTTGTATGGCGGCCATCTTGTTTTCGCCATTTTGAAAAACTTTGACCGGCTTACCCATTGGCTGGCTGTTCTGAGCGACTTTAGTTCCGGGCAAACTCGGTAGGTCAAGTCGCCGCGGAGAACTACTCATGTGTCAGGTCAATTTCCACATTCAGGTCAATTTCATACTTTTTTAGTGGTCGAGGCGGCATTTCTGATGCGATGTTGTAGAGAGTTGTACCCCACCCTTCATGGGTTCTTCAAAACAGCATGTCAGTGAGCCAGATTTTCCATCGTATGGCGGCCATCTTGGAAAATTGAAAAATCGGAAAACCAATTACGGCGTTTGATTCAGTGGCCCTCAAGAGCCCTGGATGCAAAATTTCAATCGAATCAGAGCAAAAAAGAAAATGGCCGCCATTTTGAATCCGCCATCTTGGAAAAAAAAATATCCCGATACATTACCCCTCCCACCCTGAATGACATTTGGTCGAGCACCTGTCATCAATCTCGACTGGTTTGCGAGATAATCGCGTTTCAATTTTGTATGGCGGCCATCTTGTTTTCGCCATTTTGAAAAAACTTTGACCGGCTCACCCATTGGCTGGCTGTTCTGAGCCACTTTGGTTTCGGGCAAACTCGGTAGGTAAAGTCGTTACAGAGAGCTACCCCATGTGTCAGGTTACTTTCCACATTCAGGTCGATTTCGTATTTTTCCTGGGGTCGGGGCGGAATTTTGGATACGATCATGTATACAGTTCCACCCCACCCCTCCTGGGTTCTTCAAAACAGCATGTCAGTGAGTGAGTGGGTATCGAGCTATATATATTATAATAAAAATAATAAAATAATAATAATAATAAACTAGTATTTCGCGTGGGAGCCGCGGGGCCCGAGGGCCCCGCGGAGGGTTCCCTGCCACCTTTTTTTTCTAACCTTATCTATTTTTTCCTTTATTATGCGTTTATAGACGTGTCTTTTTTTAACTATAATCTCACCAAAAATTGACCCCTATCTCACTTGATGGTATAGGACGGTATAGAATTAGTTTGTATTAACATTTATTTTTATGTTACGATGGTATGGTACTTCGGTTCGTTGATTCGGTTCTGAAGGATCGCAGTTCTAACCTAACCTAACCTACTTTCCTGTTAGCGATTCGGTTCTCAAGGATCGCAGTTCTAACCTAACCTATCCTACCTTCCTGGTAGCGATTCGGTTCTGAAGGATCGCAGTTCTAACTTAACATTACCTACTTTCCTGTTAGCGATTCGGTTCTGAAGAATCGCAGTTTTAACCTTACCTAACCTACTTTCCTGGTAGCGATTAGGTTCAGAATGATTGCAGTTTTAACCTAACCTACTTTCCTGGTAGTGATTCGGTTCTGAAGGATCGCTGTTCTAACCTAACCTAACCTACTTTCCTGGTAGCGATTCGTTTCTGCAGGGGTCGCAGTTCTAACCTAACCTAAACCACTAAACCGGTTACCGACGTCCATCAGGCAATCTTCGTCTGTGTATTCTTTCAGGGAAAGCTTGAAGAAGATGTGGCTCACCCCTTCTTCTTAAATATTTGGGAGTTCTCCTTTAATGTTGTGCTTGTTATTTATTGTATGTATTATATGTATGTATATATATATTTATTTATTCATATATTGGTATTTACTTCTACTTTGCATTTAGTAGTATATTGTAATATGGTAGGTTTTTGTATGTGTGTGTGTGTATTGTATTGTCTCTCGATATTTATAATTATGAACTCACTTTGTCTCGATCCCCAGTGAACTATTCCTCTCCACCACTCAAAGGTTGACTGGCAGAGATCCCTTAAAGGGATAAGTCCGCCTTTGTACTCAAATGTTATTGTTGTAACTTGTGTTTTATCCTATTTTTTGTACAATAAAGTGTTTACTTACTTACTTACTTACCACTTCTCTGGTAGCGATTCTTTTCTGCAGGGGTCGTAGTTTTAACGTAACCTAACCTACTTTCCTGGTAGCGATTCGTTTCTGCAGGGTTCGCAGTTCTAACATAACCTAACCCACTTTTCTGGAAGCGATTCTTTTCTGCAGGGGTCGTAGTTTTAACCTAACCTAACCTACTTTTCTGGTAGCGATTCGTTTCTGCAGGGTTCGCAGTTCTAACCTAACCCACTTTTCTGGAAGCGATTCTTTTCTGTAGGGGTCACAGTTTTAACCTAACCTAACCTTCTTTTTTGGTAGCGATTCGGTTGTAGAGGCCACCAACGTTTGCTAGGTGACACTGGGGATAATCCAGCCACTAAGTCGACGGGCCAGCCGGCAGATTGGTCAGTTCGGTGTGTGATCAGTTGAGCAGTCGAAGAAGCTACTTCTGATCATCAACTTGGGAAGCAAAGGTTAACTCAGTTTTCGGAATGACTGCGAACGTTGATATCCATTGCAAGTGGTCGTCGAGCGTGTGGCATAAGGTGGATGTTTATGTAGGTTATTTTTTTTATGTATTTTTTTAATTTTGTCTAATTTTTTTGTTGTTCGGGTTCCGTACGACAAAAGAAAAAAACGAAACTCTTATAGGATCACTTTGTTGTCCGTCTGTCTGCCTATCTGTCCGTCCATCCGTCCGTCTGTCAAGACCCTTTTCTCAGGAACCCGTGGAGGTATAAAGCTGAAGCTGAAATTAATATCACATACTTGGAGTCTGCAACTTCTTGCAGTCAATCAAAAGATACAGTCATTTAAAACTGTCTCCAACCATACAAATTGCGATGGTAGACATACCTAGGTGAATGTTTATGTAGATAAGAAAAAAAAAAGGTAAAAAACAAAACATGTATTCTTAGGGTCCCCTTCATCATCAACAGCCATTTTAAGTAAGCAATGCAAAGTAGGATGGTCTCATATACAAAGGCATATTGTTGTCCCCTTCATATATCTTGGAATACAGTTTAAAGAATTAATGCAAAGTAGGATGGTCCTCATATACAAAGGCATATTGTTGTCCCCTTCATATCTTGGAATACAGTTTAAAATTTGCAATTAATAAAGTGAATACTGAGTTTAAGTACGCCATGCCAATTTTATTACTAATTACTGATATTTCTAGCAACAACGCTGAATTTTCTTACCAACCAGCCTCTCTCGCGAGAGGAGGGGAAGAACAGGTTGTTTGTCGCTAGAAATATCAGTAACAAGTGATAAGTAATTACTAACATTTCCGGGAGCATCCGGGAGGAGTTTATATTTATAATCGTATATACTTAATCTAATATTTATGGAGGTAGTGCCTGTACTTAGTAAAATATGTCTTCTGTATGAGAAGATCAAACTTTTAATAAATAGATTTTTTGTATGTATTTATTTCCTCGCAAATGTGATGAAAAACATTGTGTGTATCACGGGCAGTAAGGGTATTACAAACTCAAGTCATTAAAAGCCCTCCGCCTTCGGCGTCGGCCTTCTAATAGACTTTCGTTAGTAATAATACCCTTCTTACCGCCCTTCATGCACAATGTAATATTAAAATTTGCAATGAATAGAGTTAATATTGAGGTTAAGGACGCCATGCCAATTTTATTACTAATTACTGATATTTCTAGCAACAACGCTGAATTTTCTTACCAACCAGCCTCTCTCGCGAGAGGAGGGGAAGAACAGGTTGTTTGTCGCTAGAAATATCAGTAACAAGTGATAAGTAATTACTAACATTTCCGGGAGTATCTAACTGTTTGTTATCTTGCCGACCTTATCTCCTTTCGGAGAGAAGGGGGAGATACAGTAGAGCTCCCGGTAATGCCAGCAAATACAAATGTAGTGGGGCTATCCTACCTTGCTTGCTTCTTTGGATATTGTTGTCCCACTTCTTATCTTGGAATGCAGCTTAAAATTTGCAATTAGTAGGGTTAATAATACTGATTCTAAGGACGCCATAGGAGAGGAGGGGAAGAACTTATGTAAGTCGGTGACCCAAAGACGGACGTGTAACGTAAATTAATGAATTTTAAACACAGGGGCCACTTTTGGGGGTAAACCAGAAAACGAAAAAAAAAAAAAGATTTGCAAAGACTATCGTGTTATAATTCAAATGAAGGTGCGCATTGTGAGCATCTTAAATACGTTTTTTTTTATAATTTTAAGGTAAATGGTCTTTTAAGATAATAAGCGAAAATTGAACAATACAGGGCTGAAGGATTTGAAAAAAAAAACACAAAAAATAGTTTCTTGCATAGAGATTACAGGAAAACCTATAAGGAATCCATGACATTAAAAGTAATAGAGGAAATAAGAATTTTAATAATTAACGCTCGGAACCCTCTCCACGCGAGTCGAACTTGCACTTGTCTGGTTTTTTTTAACTCTTGACACTTTTTCACTTAAAAAGTCAAAAATTAATGTGAATTAAAGGAAGTCAATTTAAACAAACATGAGAAGTCTGGTTATACATTCTACACCTACTCTAGTCATAATAATAAATCCGAAGACCAGACATGAAAAACCAAAACTTTTATAAAAAAAAACCAGAAAATGAAAAAAAAAAAAACGGTTTATTGGATTTTTATACATGTCTTTGAAAACAAGTGTGCCTCGAGTTTGCTTGCACATAGATGATTGAAAATGGATTTAAGCTATTGTAATAATTTTACAATTGTAATACTTTGTAATTGAGAACATGTTTTTTCATCTCTATGAACGGTCACAAATAAAACAAAGTATAAAGTTAAAAATCTAGTTTCAGTATGCAGTTGACAATTCCAAAATAGAACCAAAAGAACCATTTTTTTTTTATTGCTTTTTTGTATTTTTTTTTTCATTTTGTATTTTTTTTTCATTTTGTATTTTTTTGTTTTCGTTTTTTTTTTTCTTTTTTTTTTTTGTTTTCTATTTTTTTTTGTTTTTTTTTTGTTTGGAACTTTATGGTTCAGAATTTCAAAGTCTTCATCTACCTATCTCTTACTTCAAGTTCTTAGGAATCTTCGGGTTGCTTGATCTTCGGGAGACGTTTGCAATTGATGAGACAACACAGTTGTATGTAAAATCTTTAAGTTCTTTGAGCTGGCATATCGCTCGGCAGCTTTAATGGCAGTGTATTATGTAAATTTCTCGTAAAATAGATGTGCCTCTGTTTTTTTCGTGATATTCAACAGAGTACAAGAAGGATGTTTTCTGTTACTTGGTGGCTTTTCATTAAGTCGTCAGCGACATAAGATATGAAAGGCATTAAACACATAACATGGAAAATCAACGTCCGTTGCCGCCATTAAGTCTTCAGCGAAGTAACACTGGCTAAATGGGTAATATCTAATAGAAGAAATGTTCTTTGTTTTACGTCTTGCTTCTGCAGAAGAGTTTGATGATTGCTGAGTTTTCGTTTATTCATATCGTGGTGACTTCAACATTTATTTTCTCCGCATATCAGAAGCCTTGTCAAGTATTCAATTTGCGGGCTGCCGTTAAGTTTTCAGTGCGATAATACTGGTTATAAGTGTTAAGTCTTATAGGAATGTTCTATGCTTTACGTCTTGCATCTGGAGAAGATTCTGAAATTTGCTGAGTTTTCATTTCTTAATATCGTAGTGACAAATTATAAAATTAAGTACACATAATGCGTACTTGTAGAGTATTTAGTACATTTAATAAGATAGGGTTATATTTAACAAAAACAGAAATTCAATTAATGGCTAGTGTACTTTAAATGATTACATATTAGACAGAATAGAAACTTACAAAGGATAGAATCTACAGAGTATCAAGATTACCTTAAATTTGGAAAGAGATGTGTTGATAACATAAATGGTAGAGATTTTTACAAATGCGTTTAGTAAATGAATTCACAACAAATTTTCGGTTCATAAAGGGCACATGAAACACAGAACGTCTTAATAATGACATTAAAAACACATAAAATAACAAAAAACCGGCCAAGTGCGAGTCGGACTCGCGCATCGAGTTTCATAAAAAAAGCGAAAAAAAGCTTTAAAAAAGGTTTTTAATCCACGGCAATTTGTATGATTGGAAAATTTTTTAAATGACTGCCTTTTGATTGACTGCAAGAAGTTGCAGACTCCAAGTATTTGATATTAATTTCAGCTTTATACCTCCACGCGTTCCTGAGAAAAAGGTCTTGACAGACGGACGGACGGACGGACGGACGGACAGACAGACAGACAGACGGACAACAAAGTGATCCTATAAGAGTTCCGTTTTTTTTCTTTTGACGTACGGAACTGTAACAAAAAAATTAAATAAAATTAAAAAAAAAAAGACTAACCTACATAAACATTCACCTTATGCCACGCGCTCGACGATCACTTGCAGTGGATATCAACGTTCACAGTCATTCCGAAAACTGAGTTAACCCTTGCTTCTCAAGTTGATGATCAGAAGTTGCTTCTTCGACTGCTCAACTGATCTCACACCGAACTGACCAATCTGCCGGCTGGCCCGTCGACTTAGTGGCTGGATTATCTTCAGTGTAACCTGGCAATCAATCGGTGGCCTCGACAACCCATCCGTTACATCGCTTACCATATTGCCATCACTTTGATGCTACAGCCCCCACAACCTCCCTCTAACCCCCTAACCGTCCAACTTTCAAAGTCCATACGACGGATAAATTATACAATCTTACATGAAAATCCAACTGTCTCAACAGTTCTTTCTTCGCCAACGATAAAGAATCGTTATTATCAATGAAAACTATACACAAAGTACACGCCTACTTGGAATAAGCGATTTATCAATGATCTGTGACGCAATATTTATTTATCTAAATCATAACGCTCTTTTGAAAAATCCAATTGCATCATGACAATAGACTGAGAATTAAAATCCCATTGCGTCGTGTTTCTATACTACGGTAAAACTAAATATCTACAAAAATATATATAAAAACTCGCATGAATAGCCATGTCAACATGATTTTTTGGAATAATTTAATAAAAACATGATTATAATTGCCATCCTATATATAGAGACGAACAATTCAACTTAACAGGAAGTGCTAAAAGATTTGATTAGTGAATGATGGAAATTAATTTATTAATTCAGGAATTACGACATTTATCGCGCAGGGTTTTCCATTTTGTATACGATCGCGGTGCACTAAAATTTTAATATTATTTAATTCACGTACTCTTCCCAGCGCAACGTACAACTGCCTGTGACTAAAAATGTCCGACCTTAAATCTACTCCGACGCGACCGATGGTTTGTCCCTGACTTTTGTGAATGGTCATCGCGTAACTTAAACGCAACGGGAATTGACGGCGACACAATTCGAACGGGTTTCGCGGGTGAATCTGCTGTTTGAAAAGAATACGCGGAATTAGAAATTCGTCTGATGATTCGGGTTTCCGTACCGTTATTAGCCGAGCCGAGCACCTAACGATTATAACTTTGGTCCCGTTCACCAACCCATCTTCAAAACTAAGATTACGCATAATCATACAAACGCATCCTACTTTTAACTTTAACTCGTGATGTGGAACACCCGCGATCTCAATCTGATTTAGTGCATCGATGCCATAAAACACTTGGTCGACATTATCGCTGTCTATTTTGTCGCAGGAATAGAATCGTAGCACGTCTCCCGTAAGCCGGTCTAAGATGGCATTATTTATCTGATTCACAGCATCATTACTAGTGCAGAGAATCGCTCTATGCGCGCATTCGTCGGGCCTATTGATGGTCTCTGGCGGGAACACGAAATCAATTAGATCATTCAATTCGGTCACGTGTTCAATTAAACTTAAATCAATTAAATTTTTCGTGTTACCGTCGGAGACGGAAGTCAAACAGTTGGAACCTAATTTTAACAAAAAGCTTGCAAATTCCGAATCTACTCTGCATCTTTGCGACGTCACCAAAGAAAATAATTTAAGTCTTTGCCACACGAGAGACGATTTTACTAAGCAATTTAATATGTCGGAATTGCTTTTCGCGTTAGTAACAACCGGCGGAATTTGGCGGAAATCACCGGCAAAAATGATGATTTTCCCACCGAAATCTTTGTCACTTCGCATCAAATCACGCAACGAACGATCTAGCAAATGAATCAAATATTTATGAGCCATTGGCGCTTCATCATAAATAATAACTTGCGCGTTTGCTATCAATTCAGCTCTCTGAGTGCCGTTGGTAATGTTCCAGTAACCGAGGTCGTCGACTATATCTATCGGGTATCTAAGCATACTATGCGCAGTAGTCCCCCCTTCGTAGTTCTGAGCGGCGATAGCATAACTGGCAGTGCATAGCACGACGCCCTTCAAGACACTACGCACGTGCGCTGCAACGACGTTGAGTAATTGGGTTTTGCCGGTGCCCGCGGAACCATTGATGAATATCGCGGAATTAGCGGAATCGCGAAAAGAATCATCAACGCATAGCCTATCGACATAATCAAAAATAACGCGTTGATCAGATGATAAGCGCGGTAGCCACTCATCGACGTAGGCTTGGAGACGGTTCGTACTGTATTCAACGCGTTCGCGGCTCAACTCCGTTGTAAGATCGCACACTTGCGGCAAACCGTGTTCTGTAAGCGAACTTCCGTGTTTTCGAAGGATTCTATTAACTTCCATCAACGCTAAATTATATGCCGCATCAGAGTTTCCCGGGTGTCTGTGAAGAAAATCTTCACTAAGTTGATTTTTAAATGTGTCCCACAGTAGCGCAACTGGAGCACCGTTAGAAGCTAAAAGTACGAAAAAGCTACGAAGGCGTGGTCCTGTATAGAAAGTTGAAGCTTCCAACATGGCCCTTTCGTACTCCACTTCGTCGTCCGCGAGTCCAACAATTTTAGCAGCTTCCTGAAAAGTGTTGCAATTAGGACCACCAAGACTGATTAGTTCCGCGTAACTTCGACTTGTTCACCTCAATTAGGCGCGACCCAAAATAGACGCGCCACAAGCTCTCCGCGTTGTCGTTTCGTCACAAACCTGTTGTTACCGGTCTCGTAGATTTGAGTGTTTTTCGTTTTTGGTCGCGACGGGTGAACTAAATATTGTTCGTAAAATTGACAATACGTTAAGCGGTCAAACTCTTCACCGGCGGGACGGTTGAAATACGTTAAAAGATTGGACGTCGATTGCAGCGCGGACTCTGCTTCAGTGCCTGGTCGAAAGAAAACGATGTGACGGTTTTCGAGATGCACGGCCAATTGTTTGACGTTAGGTTCGCGGGCCGTCACGTCAAACTCTAAGGTCCTCCACGCCGCCTCACCCGAACCTAAATATCTTTTAGTAACGTACTGTTCTACCTCGTCATTTAAATGTTCCTCGGAAACGACAGCTACTCGTGATTCATCCGGACCCTTGGTCATATACTTGAACAGATATTTAACTATGGTACGCTGTGACGAAACTTCTAAGTTCATGTGGGCATCATATTTTAACAGAAGAGCTGCATTGTATGGCACGACCCATAAATCGCTCACAACAAATTCGCGCCTATTATGAGTGATCGTTGCCTCGTTCTTACTGTCGCGGCGTAAGTTTACAAATCCTTTGTCGTCGGCGTATGTAACGGCCGTTTCGCATTTTGGAAAAAATGTCGTACATTTGCGCAGTTCGCTATCCCAACACGGTAAATCTGCCCTATGTGGAGGACCGCAAGGACCGTGGATCATATGTTTCAAAACGGTCGTTCTCAATTTACTGTCAGCTTCCGACGAGTTCGGAATATCCGCTCTGACTACTTTATCTATATCTACATTGTTATATCTATACCTCGGACATCCCGTGAAGCTATAAGGCAAATAGATCCGACCCGGGACATAACCCTCCCCTTCTATGGTCTTATCGTTGCGAATCTGTTGGACACTAATTTCTAACTCTTCGAGTGGCGCAGTTCTTAATGCATTATTTGAATTTTGTTTCTGCATGTTGGTAATGTATCGCAAACGCTCTTCACAAATTCTACAATAAACAATATTACGAGCTTGTGTTTTTGATATGTCTTCGTCACAATGATTAAGATCAAAATAAAGTTCAAAGATCAAAAAAATAGCAATAACTTATTAATAGAATCATTAGAATAAAATCTGATAATTGGAAATTGTTACGAAAACCTATTCCTCGAAATGGATTTTGAATTAGCATAGGCAGTCAAAAAATGGTAAGTACATCTCAATTTCGGACAGCTTATGTCAACTTTATGGATGACTACCTACTTAAAGTGTGTTTTTATTGTAGAACATAGGTAGGCTGTAAATTACAGAGTGGTTTGTTATGTACATTTATGATCTTCTATGTCTTGCCAATGGGCACATACAAAACATTACATAGGTGAAATTAAAATTGATCTTTAAAATTAAAATTGAAATTATGCAAGGTATTTACCAATAAGTATAATAATTTATAAAATTGTGAAGTCACATTTATAATTTATAACAGTAATCAGAAATAGAATACTTAATAGCATTTATTAATAAGTAATGTCAGCAATTTCTGTTTAAAACTTGGCATAGGCAACAGTTTCAAATCTGATGGAAGCTTATTGTAGGTATGTACCTATATCTTGCACCCTAGATAAAAAATATTTCTGCGCATCTGAGAGTCGAGCACGACTCGTCGAATCCTGCGTAACGTTACAGTTATCGTAAGATCGAGAAACCTCATACTAAATTTTAGTTCCAAATACGCTCACGGGCGGGCGCTGTTCCAAATGTCATACAAACTCGACAACTATTCAATTTTACGTAACGTAGGATTCGAAAAGTCATGCTCAACCCACAGTGCCGTATTTGTTGACGGAACACAAATTTCTCGATTAAGTACTCCTTCCAACCCCCTCGATCGAGTGAAGGTGATCTCGCGCCAAGTCGAGTATAACAAAGAGCCACGGTCGTATCTGGGAGCACAGTAGTGCCCCCGCCAAGTCGTCATCCTTATCTCGAAGGCATTCAGGCCATTTTCAACATCCTGTAACTTTGTGCTGGTTAAAGCTAGAACCCTGAATTGGCTGAATTTATAGGGCATAATGTGACACATGTAAGTATACCTATTTAATAACATTCAGTTTAAACTTGTAAGTAGTTTAAAAACTATTGCCCGTCAAAGTTCCTTAGTTTTGTCACTGACACACTCACTGACTGACTGATTATCATAATTTTAAGGTACTTCTAGCAGACCAAAACAAGCTCCAAATTTTAAACGTAAGTAAGTTAATTCGTTTTTAGCATTGATGTAGAAAAATTTGGTATACTTAACGATGATTTTTAACCGACTTCAAAAAAGGAGGAGGTTCTAGGTTCCACTGTATGTATGTTTTTTTTATCATATATACATCGATTACTCCGTCAAATGAAGACCGATTTTGAAAATTCTTCTTTTATTCGAAAGGGTATACATCTGAGGTGGTCCCAAAAAGTAATACCGCCTTCAAAAAAAACTTAGAAAAAAAAAAAGTAAAATAATCCTCTAAAGCCTAAAAATTTATGGCCTAGCACTAAGGAAGTAGCAGAATTAAGAAGTCGGTGCTTCATTCAAAGAATATTCCGCTCGCGCCGCACCGACTTCATATTTTTGCTACTTAGTGCTAGGCCATAAAACTTTAGGTTTTAGAGGATTATTTTACGTGTCTTTGAAAACAAGTGTGCCTCGAGTTTGCTTGCATATTAACCAAACTATCAAGCTAACCAACAAACCAACTAATCAACTAACGAACGAACGAATTTACAAAGAGTTTTATCGTAGTAACGTTACATGTTCTGGGCGGTCATAAAAAAAAAAACCTAAACCTAACCAACTCTACTCGGGGTGCCCCGACCCCGCGTCAATTCCGTGAAATCATTAAAAATGTAATCTCAGTAAATGTACTGTCGTTGAAACGTAATAACAAGTTACACGGGTGAAACGATTTTCTATTTCAATGAAAATAATCGATTTATTGATTGTCCAGCTGCTTAACGGATTTTTCTTTGCATTGTCATTGTATGTTGATTTTCGATTTTGTAAAATTTTTGGGAACTGAAACTTACGTTAAACCAAAACCGGAATAAAAGAAATCCGCGATCCAATCAATTTAATAAGATCAAAAAAATTTCATCAGCTCATCTTTCGGCCGGCTGTTCTGAACGACTTTAGTTCCAGACAAACTCGACAGGTGATGTCGTTACGAAGCGCCGCTCCCTGTGTCG
The DNA here is from genome assembly GCA_963691665.1 of Clepsis dumicolana. Taxonomy (NCBI): domain Eukaryota; kingdom Metazoa; phylum Arthropoda; class Insecta; order Lepidoptera; family Tortricidae; genus Clepsis; species Clepsis dumicolana. The sequence continues at coordinate 2,753,009 of OY829534.1, read as the reverse complement.
AGTTATTTTTCATGTTCAGGTCGGTTTTGATTTTTTTAATACACGTGGTATAATTTCTGATGCGATTGTATATAGAGTCGAACCCTACCTCTAAAGGCTGCTATAAAACAACATTGTAAAGCGGATATCTTGGAAAATGGCGGAAACGAAAAACAAATTACGACGTTATATTTGGTCGCCTTGAAGGGCCCCGGAAGCGAAATTTCAGCATGCTCGGAATAAAAAAAAAGTGATTCAATCAGTTTTGTATGGCGGCCATCTTGTTTTCGCCATTTTGAAAAAACTTTGACCGGCTCACCCATTGGTTGGCTGTTCTGAGCGACTTTAGTTCCGGGCAAACTCGGTAGGTCAAGTCGTTACAGAGAACTACCCCATGTGTCGGGTCACTTTCCAAGTTCAGGTCAGGTTTGTTGGTCGTGGCGGTATTTCTGATGTGATGGTGTATAGAGTCGAACCCGACCTCTAAAGCTGCTACAAAACAACGGTAAGACAGTGAGTCAGACATAACATTGTATGGCGGCCATTTCGGAAAATTGAGAAATCGAAAAAATAATCATGGCGTTGAATATTGTGGCCTTTAAAAGCCCTGGATGCAAAATTTTAATAGAATCAAACAAAAAAAAATTTCGCCGCCATTTTGAATCCGCCATCTTGGAAAAAAAATAGCTTCATTAGATTACCCCTCTTATTTTGAACAACATTAGTTCAAGCACCTTATATCTATCTAGACTGGCCTCTGAGATATTCGATTTTCAATTTTGTATGGCGGCCATCTTGTTTTCGCCATTTTGAAAAGCTTTGACCGGCTTACCGATTGGCTGACTGTTCTGAGCGACTTTAGTTCCGGGCAAACTCGGTAGGTCAAGTCGTCGCGGAGAACTACCCATGTGTCAGGTCAATTTCCACATTCAGGTCAATTTCATACTTTTTTAGTGGTCGAGGCGGCATTTCTAATGCGAGGTTGTAGAGAGTTGTACCCCACCCTTCATGGGTTCTTCAAAACAGCATGTCAGTGAGCGAGATTTTCCATCGTATGGCGGCCATCTTGGAAAATCGCAAAATCGAAAAACCAATTACGGCGTTTGATTCAGTGGTCCTCAAGAGCCCTGGATGCAAAATTTCAATCGAATCAGAGCAAAAAAGAAAATGGCCGCCATTTTGAATCCGCCATCTTGAAAAAAAAAATATCCCGATAGATTACCCCTCCCACCTTAAATGACATTTGGTCGAGCACCTGTCAACTATCTCGATTGGTTTGCGAGATAATCGCGTTTCAATTTTTTATGGCGGCCATCTTGTTTTCGCCATTTTGAAAAAAATTTGACCGGCTTACCCATTGGCTGGCTGTTCTGAGCGACTTTAGTTTCGGGCAAACTCGGTAGGTCGAGCCGTTGAAGAGAGCCGCTACCTGAGTCAGGTCACTTTCCACGTTCAGGTCAATTTCGTATTTTTCCTGGGGTCGAGGCGGCATTTTGGATACGATGATGTATACAGTTTGATCCTACCCCTCTTGGGTTCTTCAAAACAGCATGTCAGTGAGTCAGTGAGTGAGTGGGTATCGAGCTATATATATTATAACTAGTATTTTGGGTGGGGGCCGCGGGCCCCGAGGGGCCCGCGGAGGGTTCCCTGCCACCGTGTTTTTTTTTTATATCCTTAACCTAACCAAGTATCAAACTATCAAACTAACAAATTAATCAACTTACCAACTAACCAACCAACCAACCAACCAACCAACCAACCAACAAACAAACCAACCAACCAACCAAAACACCAACCAACCAACCAACCAAAACACCAACCAACCAACCAACCAAAACACCAACCAACCAACCAACTAACAAACTAACCAAATAACCAACCAACAAACTAACCAACAAACCAACAACCAATCAACCAACCAACCAACAAACTAACCAATAACCAACCAACTAATCAACCAACCAACCAACTGTCAAACTATCAAACTACTAAAACCAACCAACTAACCAACTATCACACTACCAAACTAACCAACTAACCAAGTATCAAACTACCAACTAACCAAGTATCAAACTATCAAACTACCAAACTAACCAACTATCAAACTACCAAACTAACCAACTATCAAACTAACCAACTAACCAACTAACCAACTATCAAACTACGGAACTAACCAACTAACCAAGTATCAAACTACCAAACTAACCAACTAACCAAGTATCAAACTATCAAACTACCAAATTAACCAACTAACCAACTAACAAACTACCAAACTAACCAACTAACCAAGTATCAAACTACCAAACCAACCAACTAACCAAGTATCAAACTACCAAACTAATCAACTAACCAACTATCAAACTACCAAACTAACCAACTAACCAACTATCAAACTACCAAACTAACCAACTAACCAAGTATCAAACTACCAAACTAACCAACTAACCAAGTATCAAACTATCAAACTACCAAACTAACCAACTAACCAACTATCTAACTACCAAACTAACCAACTAACCAAGTATCAAACTACCAAACTAACCAACTAACCAACCAACCAACCAACAAACCAACTTACCAAATAACCAACCAATAAATCAACCAACCAACCATTCAACCAACCAACCAACCAACCAACCAACCAACCAACCAACCAACCAACCAACCAACAAACTAACCAACTATCAATATATCAAACTACCAAACTAACCAATTAACCAAGTATTAAACTATCAAACTAACCAACTAACCAACCAACAAACTAACAAACCAACCAACTAACCAATCAACCAACCAACTAACCAACTAACCAAATAACCAACCAACCAAATAACCAACTAACTAACCAACCAACCAACCAACCAACCAACAAACTAACCAACTAACCAACCAACCAATCAACCAACCAACTAACAAACTAACCAACTAACAAATTATTAAACTACCAAACTAACCAACTAACCAAGTATTAAACTATGAAACTAACCAACTGTCAAACTATCAAACTACCAAACTAACCAACTAACCAAGTATCAAACTATCAAACTACCAAACTAACCAACTAACCAAGTATCAAACTACCAAACTAACCAACTAACCAAGTATCAAACTATCAAACTACCAAACTAACCAACTAACCAACTATCAAACTACCAAACTAACCAACTATCCAAGTATCAAACTACCAAACTAACCAAATAACCAAGTATCAAACTACCAAACTAACCAACTAACCAAGTATCAAACTATCAAACTATCAAACTACCAAACTAACCAACTAACCAACTATCAAACTATCAAACTAACCAACTAACAAACTATCAAACTACCAAACTAACCAACTAACCAAGTATCAAACTACCAAACTAACCAACTAACCAAGTATCAAACTATCAAACTACAAAACTAACCAACTATCAAACTACCAAACTAACTAACTATCAACCTACAAAACTAACCAACTAACCAAGTATCAAACTATCAAACTATCAAACTACCAAACTAACCAACTATCTAACTATCAAACTACCAAAATAACCAACTATCAAACTAATTAACTGACCAACTACCCAACCAACAAACAAACAAACTAACTAACTAATTAACTAACCAACCAACCAACCAACCAACCAACCAACCAACAAACCAACTAACGAAATAACCAACCAACCAATCAACTAACCAATAAACCAACTAACCAACCAACCAATCTAACAAAACAAAACTATCAAACTACCAAACTAACCAACTAACCAACTATCAAAGTACCAAACTAACCAACTATCAACCTACAAAACTAACCAACTAACCAAGTATCAAACTATCAAACTAACCAACTATCAAACTATCAAACTACCAAACTAACCAACTATCTAACTATCAAACTACCAAAATAACCAACTATCAAACTAATCAACTGACCAACTACCCAACCAACAAACTAACAAACCAAATAACCAACCAACCAATCAACTTACTAATAAACAAACTAACCAACCAACCAATCAACCAACCAACTAACCAACTAACCAACTAACCAACCAACCAACCAAATAACCAACTAACTAACCAACCAACCAACCAACCAACCAACAAACTAACCAACTAACCAACTAACCAACCAACCAATCAACCAACTAACTAACAAACTAACCAACTAACAAACTATTAAACTACCAAACTAACCAACTAACCAACTATCAAACTACCAAACTAACCAACTAACCAAGTATCAAACTACCAAACTAACCAACTAACCAAGTATCAAACTATCAAACTACCAAACTAACCAACTAACAAACTATCAAACTACCAAACTAACCAACTAACCAACTATCAAACTACGGAACTAACCAACTAACCAAGTATCAAACTACCAAACTAACCAACTAACCAAGTATCAAACTATCAAACCACCAAACTAACCAACTAACCAACTATCAAACTACCAAACTAACCAACTATCAAATACCAAACTAACCAACTAACCAAGTATCAAACTATCAAACTACCAAACTAATCAACTAACCAACTATCAAACTACCAAACTAACCAACTAACTGAGTATCAAACTACCAAACTAACCAACTTACCAAGTATTAAACTATCAAACTACCAAACTAACCAACTAACAAACTATCAAACTACCAAACTAACCAACTAACCAAGTGTCAAACTATCAAACTACCAAACTAACCAACTAACCAACTATGAAACTACAAAACTAACCAACTTTCAAACTAACCAACTAACCAACCAACAAACTAACAAACTAACCAACCAACCAACCAACAAACCAACTAACCAAGTAACTAACCAACCAATCAACCAACCAACCAACCAACTAACTAACAAACTATCAAACTACCAAACTAACCAACTAACCAACTATCAAACTACCAAACTAACGAACTAACCAAGTATCAAACTACCAAACTAACCAACTAACCAAGTATCAAACTACCAAACAAACCAACTAACCAAATAACCAACCAACCAATCAACTTACCAATAAACCAACTAACCAACCAACCAATCAACCAACCAACTAACCAAATAACCAACCAACCAAATAACCAAACAAACTAACCAACTAACCAACCAACCAATCAACCAACCAACTAACAAACTAACCAACTAACAAACTATTAAACTACCAAACTAACCAACTATCAAACTACCAAACTAACCAACTAACCAAGTATCAAACTACCAAACTAACCAACTAACCAAGTATCAAACTATCAAATTACCAAACTAACCAACTAACAAACTATCAAACTACCAAACTAACCAACTAACCAACTATCAAACTACCAAACTAAATAACTAACCAAATATCAAACTACCAAACTAACCAACTAACCAAGTATCAAACTATTAAACTACCAAACTAACCAACTAACCAACTATCAAACTACCAAACTAACCAACTAACCAAGTATCAAACTATCAAACTACCAAACTAATCAACTAACCAACTATCAAACTACCAAACTAACCAACTAACCAAGTATCAAACTACCAAACTAACCAACTTACCAAGTATCAAACTATCAAACTACCAAACTAACCAACTATCAAACTATCAAACTACAAAACTAACCAACTTTCAAACCAACCAACTAACCAACCAACAAACTAACAAACTAACCAACCAACCAACCAACAAACTAACTAACCAAGTAACTAACCAACCAATCAACCAACCAACCAACCAACTAATTACCCACAAACCAACTAACCAACCAACCAACCAATCAACCAACCAACCAACCAACCAACCAACCAACCAACAAACTAACTAACTAACCAACCAACCAACTAATTAACGAACAAACCAACTAACCAACCCACCAACTAACCAACCAACCATCAAACTAACCAACTAACCAACAAACCAACCAATCAACTAACCAACCAACCAACTAATTAACCAACAAACCAACTAACCAACCAACCAACCAACCAACAAACCAACCAACCAACCAAGCAACCAAGCAACAAACTAACCAACTAACCAACCAACCAAACAATCAACCAACCAACTAACTAACTAACCAAGTATCAAACTATCAAACTACCAAACTAATTAACTAACCAACTATCAAACTACCAAACTAACCGACTAACCAACTATCAAACTACCAAACTAGTCAACTAACCAACTATCAAACTACCAAACTAACCAACTAACCAAGTATCAAACTATCAAACTATCAACTTATCAAACAATCAATTTTGTATGGCGGCCATCTTGTTTTCGCCATTTTGAAAAAACTTTGACCGGCTCACCCATTGGTTCGCTGTTCTGAGCGACTTTAGTTCCGGGCAAACTTAGTAGGTCAAGTCGATACATAGAGCTACCCCATGTGTCGAGTCAGTTTCCAAGTTCAGGTCAATTTAGTATTTTTTTGTTGGTCGTGGCGGCATTTCTGATGTGATGGTGTATAGAGCCTCTAAAGGCTTAAAGAACCTCTAAAGGCTGCTACAAAACAACAGTAAGACAGAGAGTCAGACATTACATTGTATGGCGGCCATTTTGTAAAATTGAGAAATCGAAAAAATAATTATGGCGTTAAATATTGTGGCATTCAAGAGCCCTGGATGCAAAATTTCAATCGAATCAAACAAAAAAAAATTTCGCCGCCATTTTGAATCAGCCATCTTGGAAAAAAAAATTGCTTCATTACCCGATGGACCCTTTCTATTTTGAACAACATTAGTTGAAGCACCTTATATCTATCTATACTGTTTTGCGAGATAATCGCTTTTCAATTTTGTATGGCGGCCATCTTGTTTTCGCCATTTTGAAAAAACTTTGACCGGCTCACCCATTGGCTGGCTGTTCTGAGCCACTTTGGTTTCGGGCAAACTCGGTAGGTAAAGTCGTTCCAGAGAGCTATCCCATGTGTCAGGTTACTTTCCACATTCAGGTCGATTTCGTATTTTTCCTGGGGTCGGGGCGGAATTTTGGATACGATGATGTATACAGTTCCACCCCACCCCTCCTGGGTTCTTCAAAACAGCATGTCAGTGAGTGAGTGAGTGGGTATCGAGCTATATATATTATAATATAACTAGTATTTTGGGTGGGGGCCGCGGGCCCCGAGGGGCCCGCGGAGGGTTATCTGCCACGATGTTTTTTTTTATATCCTTAACCTAACCAATTATCAAACTAACAAACTAAGCAACTAACCAAGTATCAAACTACCAAACTAACCAACTAACCAAGTATCAAACTATCAAACTAACCAACTATCAAACTAACCAACTAACCAAGTATCAAACTATCAAACTACCAAACTAACCAACCAACTTACTTTAAAACTATCAAACTACTAAACTAACCAATTAACCAAGTATCAAACTATCAAACTAACCAACTAACCAACCAACCAACCAACAAACCAACTTATCAAATAACCAACCAGACAATCAACCAACCAACCAACCAACCAACCAACCAACAAACTAACCAACTAACAAACTAACCAATTAACAAACTAACCAACTAACAAACTATCAAACTACCAAACTAACCAACTAACCAACTATCAAACTACCAAACTAACCAACTAACCAAGTATCAAACTATCAACCTAACCAACTATCAAACTATCAAACTACCAAACTAACCAAATAACCAAGTATCAAACTACCAAACTAACCAACTATCAAACTATCTAACTACAAAACTAACCAACTTTTTAACTAACCAACTAACCAACCAACAAACTAACAAACTAACCAACTAACCAACCAACCAAGTATCAAACTACCAAACTAACCAACTAACCAAGTATCAAACTATCAAACAACCAAACTAACCAACTAACCAAGTATTAAACTATGAAACTAACCAAGTATCAAACTATGGAACTAACCAACTATCAAACTATCAAACTACCAAACTAACCAACTAACCAAGTATCAAACTATCAAACTACCAAACTAACCAACTAACCAACTATCAAACTATCAAACTATCAAACTACAAAACTAACCAACTTTTAAACAAACCAACTAACCAACCAACCAACGAACCAACCAACAGACTAACCAATTAACCAAGTATCAAACTACCAAACTAACCGACTAACCAAGTATCAAACTGTCAAACTACCAAACTAACCAACTAACCAACTATCAAACTACCAAACTAATCAACTAACCAACTATCAAACTACCAAACTAACCAACTAACCAACTAACCAAGTATCAAACTATCAAGCTACCAAACTAACCAACTATCAAACTACCAAACTAACCAACTAACCAAGTATCAAACTATCAAACTACCAAACTAACCTACCAACCAACTATCAAACTACCAAACTAACCAACTAACCATGTATTAAACTATGAAACTAACCAACTATCAAACTACCAAACTAACCAAGTATCAAACTATCAAACTACCAAACTAACCAAGTATCAAACTATCAAACTACCAAACCAACAAACTAACCAACTATCAAACTACCAAACTAACCAACTAATCAAGTATTAAACTATGAAACTAACCAACTAACCAACTATCAAACTATCAAACTACCAAACTAACCAACTAACCAAGTATCAAACTATCAAACTACCAAACTAACCAACTAACCAACTATCAAACTATCAAACAACCAAACTAACCAACTATCAAACTAACCAACTAACCAACCAACAATTTAACAAACTAACCAACTAACCAACCAACAAACCACCTAACCAAATAACCAACCAACCAATCAAACAACCACCCAGCAAACCAACGAACCAACCAACCAACCAACCAACCAACCAACCAACAAACTAACCAACTAACCAACCAACCAATCAACCAACCAACTAACAAACTAACCAACTAACAAACTAACCGACTAACCAAGTATCAAACTATCAAACTACCAAACTAACCAACTAACCAACTATCAAACTACCAAACTAACCAACTAACCAAGTATCAAACTATCAAACTACCAAACTAACCAACTACCCAACTATCAAACTACCAAACTAACCAACTAACCAAGTATTAAACTACCAAACTAACCAACTAACCAAATATCAAACTATCAAATTAACCAACCAACCAACCAACAAACTAACCAACCAACCAATCAACCAACCAACCAACCAACCAACCAACCAACCAACCAACCAACTAACCAACCAATCAACCAACCAACTAACCAACCAACCAACCAACCAACCAACCAACCAACTAACCAATCAACCAACAAACTAACCAAGTATCAAACTATCAAACTACCAAACTAACCAAGTATCAAACTATCAAACTACCAAACTAACCCACTAACCAACTATCAAACTACCAAACTAACCAACTAACCAAGTATCAAACTAACAAACTAACCAAGTATCAAACTATCAAACTACCAAACTAACCAAGTATCAAACTATCAAACTACCAAACTAACCAACTAACCAACTATCAAACTACCAAACTAACCAACTAACCAAGTATCAAACTAACCAACTAACGAAGTATCAAACTACCCAACTAACCAACTTACCAAGTATCAAACTATCAAACTACCAAACTAACCAACTAACCAACTATCAAACTACCAAACTAACCAACTAACCAAGTATTATCCTACCAAACTAACCAACTAACCAAGTATCAAACTATCAAACTAACCAACTATCAAACTATCAAACTACCAAACTAACCAATTAACCAAGTATCAAACTATCAAACTAACCAACTAACCAACCAACCAACCAACAAACCAACTAACCAAATAACCAACCAGCCAATCAACCAACCAACCAACCAACCAACCAACAAACTAACCAACTGACAAACTAACCAAATAACCAACCAACCAATCAACCAACCATTCAACCAACCAACCAACCAACCAACCAACCAATCAACTAACCAACTAACCAACCAACCAACCAACCAACCAACCAACCAACCAACCAACCAACCAACCAACCAACCAACTAACCAATCAACCAACCAACTAACAAACTAACCAAGTATCAAACTATCAAACTACCAAACTAACCAAGTATCAAACTATCAAACTACCAAACTAACCCACTAACCAACTATCAAACTACCAAACTAACCAACTGACCAAGTATCAAACTAACAAGCTAACCAACTAACCAAGTATCAAACTATCAAACTGCCAAACTAACCAACTAACCAAGTATCAAACTACCAAACTAACCAACTAACCAAGTATCAAACTATCAAACTACCAAACTAACCAACTAACCAACTATCAAACTACCAAACTAACCAACTAACCAAGTATTAAACTATGAAACTAACCAACTGTCAAACTATCAAACTACCAAACTAACCAACTAACCAAGTATCAAACTATCAAACTACCAAACTGACCAACTAACCAAGTATCAAACTACCAAACTAACCAACTAACCAAGTATCAAACTATCAAACTACCAAACTAACCAACTAACCAACTATCAAACTACCAAACTAACCAACTATCCAAGTATCAAACTACCAAACTAACCAAATAACCAAGTATCAAACTACCAAACTAACCAACTAACCAAGTATCAAACTATCAAACTATCAAACTACCAAACTAACCAACTAACCAACTATCAAACTATCAAACTAACCAACTAACAAACTATCAAACTACCAAACTAACCAACTAACCAAGTATCAAACTACCAAACTAACCAACTAACCATGTATCAAACTATCAAACTACCAAACTAACCAACTAACCAAGTATCAAACTATCAAACTACCATACTAACCAAGTATCAAACTACCAAACTAACCAACTAACCAAGTATCAAACTATCAAACTGCCAAACTAACCAAGTATCAAACTACCAACCAACCAACCAACCAACCAACCAACCAACCAACCAACCAACCAACCAACCAACCAACCACCCAACCAACAAACTAACCAACTAACCAAGTATCAAACTACCAAACTAACCAACTAACCAAGTATCAAACTATCAAACTGCCAAACTAACCAACTAACCAAGTATCAAACTACCAAACTAACCAACTAACCAAGTATCAAACTATCAAACTACCAAACTAACCAACTAACCAACTATCAAACTACCAAACTAACCAACTAACCAAGTATTAAACTATGAAACTAACCAACTGTCAAACTATCAAACTACCAAACTAACCAACTAACCAAGTATCAAACTATCAAACTACCAAACTGACCAACTAACCAAGTATCAAACTACCAAACTAACCAACTAACCAAGTATCAAACTATCAAACTACCAAACTAACCAACTAACCAACTATCAAACTACCAAACTAACCAACTATCCAAGTATCAAACTACCAAACTAACCAAATAACCAAGTATCAAACTACCAAACTAACCAACTAACCAAGTATCAAACTATCAAACTATCAAACTACCAAACTAACCAACTAACCAACTATCAAACTATCAAACTAACCAACTAACAAACTATCAAACTACCAAACTAACCAACTAACCAAGTATCAAACTACCAAACTAACCAACTAACCATGTATCAAACTATCAAACTACCAAACTAACCAACTAACCAAGTATCAAACTATCAAACTGCCATACTAACCAACTAACCAACTATTAAACTAACCAACTAACTAACCAACAAACTAACAAACTAACCAACTAACCAACCAACTAATCAACCAACCAACCAACCAACCAACCAACCAACCGACTAACCAACCAACAAACCAACCAACCAACCAACCAACCAACCAACCAACAAACTAACCAACTAACCAACCAACCAACCAATCGACCAACCAACTAACAAACTAACCAAGTATCAAACTACCAAACTAACCAAGTATTAAACTATGAAACTAACCGACTATCAAACTGTCAAACTACCAAACTAACCAACTAACCAACTATCAAACTACCAAACTAACCAACTAACCAAGTATTAAACTTTGAAACTAACCAACTGTCAAACTATCAAACTTACCAACTAACCAACCATCAAACTATCAAACTACAAAACTCACCAACTTTCAAACTAACCAACTAACCAACCAACAAACTAACAAACTAACCAACCAACCAACCAACAAACCAACTAACCAAATAACTAACCAACCAATCAACCAACTAACCAAAAAACAAACCAACTAACCAACCAACCAACCAATCAACAAACTAACCAACCAACCAACCAACCAATCAACCAACCAACTAACAATCTAACCAAGTATCAAACTATCAAACTACCAAACTAACCAAGTATCAAACTATCAAACTACCAAACTAACCCAATAACCAACTATTAAACTACCAAACTAACCAACTAACCAAGTATCAAACTACCAAACTAACCAACTAACCAAGTATCAAACTACCAAACTAACCAACTAACCAAGTATTAAACTATCAAACTACCAAACTAACCAACTAACCAACTATCAAACTACCAAACTAATCAACTAACCAACTATCAAACTACCAAACTAACCAACTAGTCAAGTATCAAACTATCAAACTAACCAAGTATCAAACTATCAAACTACCAAACTAACCAACTATCAAACTATCAAACTAACCAACTAACCAACCAACAATTTAACAAACTAACCAACTAACCAACCAACAAACCACCTAACCAAATAACCAACCAACCAATCAAACAACCACCCAGCAAACCAACGAACCAACCAACTAACCAACCAACCAACAAACTAACCAACTAACCAACCAACCAATCAACCAACCAACTAACAAACTAACCAACTAACAAACTATCAAACTACTAAACTACCAAACTACCAAACTAACCAAATAACCAACTATCAAACTACCAAACTAACCAATTAACCAAGTATCAAACTACCAAACTAACCGACTAACCAAGTATCAAACTATCAAACTACCAAACTAACCAACTAACCAACTATCAAACTACCAAACTAATCAACTAACCAACTATCAAACTACCAAACTTACCAACTAACCAAGTGTCAAACTATCAAACTACCAAACTAACCAACTATCAAACTATCAAACTACCAAACTAACCAACTAACCAAGTATCAAACTATCAATCTACCAAACTAACCAACTAACCAACTATCAAACTACCAAACTAACCAACTAACCAAGTATTAAACTACCAAACTAACCAACTAACCAAGTATCAAACTATCAAACTAACCAACTATCAAACTATCAAACTACCAAACTAACCAATTAACCAAGTATCAAACTATCAAACTAACCAACTAACCAACCAACCAACCAACAAACCAACCAACCAAATAACCAACCAGCCAATCAACCAACCAACCAACTAACAAACTAACCAAATAACCAACCAACCAATCAACCAACCAACCAACCAACCAACCAACCAACCAACCAACCAACCAACCAACCAACCAACCAATCAACCAACCAACTAATCAACCAACCAACCAACCAACCAACCAACCAACTAACAAACTAACCAACTAACAAACTATCAAACTACTAAACTACCAAACTACCAAACTAACCAAATAACCAACTATCAAACTACCAAACTAACCAATTAACCAAGTATCAAACTACCAAACTAACCGACTAACCAAGTATCAAACTATCAAACTACCAAACTAACCAACTAACTAACTATCAAACTACCAAACTGACCAACTAACCAAGTATCAAACTATCAAACTAACCAACTAACCAAGTATCAAACTACCAAACTAACCAACTTACCAAGTATCAAACTATCAAACTACCAAACTAACCAACTAACCAACTATCAAACTACCAAACTAACCAACTAACCAACTAACCAAGTATTAAACTACCAAACTAACCAACTAACCAAGTATCAAACTATCAAACTGACCAACTATCAAACTATCAAACTACCAAACTAACCAATTAACCAAGTATCAAACTATCAAACTAACCAATTAACCAAGTATCAAACTATCAAACTAACCAACTAACCAACCAACCAACCAACAAACCAACTAACCAAATAACCAACCAGCCAATCAACCAACCAACCAACCAACCAACCAACCAACCAACAAACTAACCAACTAACAAACTAACCAAATAACCAACCAACCAATCAACCAACCAATCAACCAACCAACCAAAAAACCAACCAACCAATCAACTAACCAACTAACCAACCAACCAACCAACCAACCAACTAACCAATCAACCAACCAACTAACAAACTAACCAAGTATCAAACTATCAAACTACCAAACTAACCAAGTATCAAACTATCAAACTACCAAACTAACCCACCAACCAACTATCAAACTACCAAACTAACCAACTAACCAAGTATCAAACTATCAAACTAACCAACTATCAACTTATCAAATTACCAAACTAACCAACAATCAATTATGTATGGCGGCCATCTTGTTTTCGCCATTTTGAAAAAACTTTGATTGGCTCACCCATTGGTTGGCTGTTCTGAGCGACTTTTGTTCCGGGTAAACTCGGTAGGTCAAGTCGTTACAGAGAGCTACCCCATGTGTCGGGTTAGTTTCCAAGTTCAGGTCGATTATGTATTTTTTTGTTGGTCGTGGCGGCATTTCTGATGTGATGGTGTATAGAGTCGAACCCAACCTCTAAAGGCTGCTACAAAACAACAGTAAGTCAGTGAGTAAGACATAACATTGTATGGCGGCCATCTTAGAAAATTGAGAAATTAAAAAATTAATTATGGCGTTAAATACTGTGGCCTTCAAGAGTCCTGATTGCCAAATTTCAATCGAATCAAACAAAAAAAAATTTCGCCGCCATTTTGAATCCGCCATCTTGGAAAAAAAAATTGCTTCATTAGATTACCCTTTCTATTTTGAACAACATTAGTGCAAGCACCTTATATCTATCTAGACTGGCCTCTGAGATATTCGCTTTTCAATTTTGTATGGCGGCCATCTTGTTTTTGCCATTTTGAAAAACTTTGACCGGCTTACCCATTGGCTGGCTGTTCTGAGCGACTTTAGTTCCGGGCAAACTCGGTAGGTCAAGTCGTCGCGGAGAACTACCCATGTGTCAGGTCAATTTCCACATTCAGGTCAATTTCATACTTTTTTAGTGGTCGAGGCGGCATTTCTGATGCGATGTTGTAGAAAGTTGTACCCCACCCTTCATGGGTTCTTCAAAACAGCATGTCAGTGAGCCAGATTTTCCATCGTATGGCGGCCATCTTGGAAAATTGAAAAGTCGAAAAACCAATTACGGCGTTTGATTCAGTGGCCCACAAGAGCCCTGGATGCAAAATTTCAATCGAATCAGAGCAAAAAAGAAAACGGCCGCCATTTTGAATCCGACATCTTGGAAAAAAAAATATCCCGATAGATTACCCCTCCCACCCTGAATGACATTTGGTCGAGCACCTGTCATCAATCTCGATTGGTTTGCGAGATAATCGCGTTTCAATTTTGTATGGCGGCCATCTTGTTTTCGCCATTTTTAAAAAACTTTGACCGTCTCACCCATTGGCTGGCTGTTCTGAGCCACTTTGGTTTCGGGCAAACTCGGTATGTCAAGTCGTTACAGAGAGCTACCCCATGTGTCAGGTTACTCTCCACGTTCAGGTCGATTTCGTATTTTTCCTGGGGTCGGGGCGGCATTTCTGATACGACGATGTATACGGTTCCACCCCACCCCTCGTAGGTTCTTCAAAACAGCATGTCAGTGAGTGAGTGAGTGGGTATCGAGCTATATATATTATAACTAGTATTTTGGGTGGGGGCCGCGGGCCCCTCGGGGCCCCTGCCACCATGTTTTTTTTTTATATCCTTAACCTAACCAAGTATCAAACTATCAAACTAACAAATTAATCAACTTACCAACTAACCAACCAACCAACCAACCAACCAACCAACCAACCAACAAACAAACCAACCAACCAACCAAAACACCAACCAACCGACCAACCAAAACACCAACCAACCAACCAACCAAAACACCAACCAACCAACCAACTAACAAACTAACCAAATAACCAACCAACAAACTAACCAACAAACCAACAACCAATCAACCAACCAACTAACAAACTAACCAATAACCAACCAACTAATCAACCAACCAACCAACTGTCAAACTATCAAACTACTAAAACCAACCAACTAACCAACTATCAAACTACCAAACTAACCAACTAACCAAGTATCAAACTACCAACTAACCAAGTATCAAACTATCAAACTACCAAACTAACCAACTATCAAACTACCAAACTAACCAACTATCAAACTACTAAACAAACCAACTAACCAAGTATCAAACTACCAAACTAACCAACTAATCAAGTATCAAACTATCAAACTACCAAACTAACCAACTAACAAACTATCAAACTACCAAACTAACCATCAAACCAACTATCAAACTACGGAACTAACCAACTAACCAAGTATCAAACTACCAAACTAACCAACTAACCAAGTATCAAACTATCAAACTACCAAACTAACCAACTAACGAACTACCAAACTACCAAACTAACCAACTATCAAACTACCAAACTAACCAACTAACCAAGTATCAAACTACCAAACTAACCAACTAACCAAGTATCAAATTATCAAACTACCAAACTAATTAACTAACCAACTATCGAACTACCAAACTAACCAACTAACCAAGTATCAAACTACCAAACTAACCAACTAACCAAGTATCAAACTACCAAACTAACCAACTAACCAACTATCAAACTACCAAACTTACCAACTAACCAACTATCAAACTACCAAACTAACCAACTAACCAAGTATCAAACTATCAAACTACCAAACTAACCAACTATCAAACTACCAAACTAACCGACTAACTGACTATCAAACTACAAAACTAACCAACTAATCAACTATCAAACTATCAAACTATCAAACTACCAAACTAACTAACTATCAAACTAACCAACTAACCAATCAACCAACCAACTAACAAACTAACCAACTAACTAACCAACCAATCAACTAACCAACCAACAAACCAACCAATCAACCAACAAACTAACCAACTAACCAACCAACTAACCAATCAACCAAACAACTAACAAACTGACCAATTATCAAACTATCAAACTACCAAACTAACCAACTATCAAACTAACCAACTAACTAACCAACAAACTAATAAACTAACAAACTAACCAACTAACCAACTAACCAACTAACCAACCAACCAACCAACAAACCAACTAACCAAATAACCAACCAACCAATCAACCAACCAACCAATTAACTAACCAACCAACAAACTAAATAACTAACCAACTATCCAACTAACTAACAAACCAACTAACCAACCAACCAACCAACCAACCAACCAACAAACAAACTAACCAACTCACCAACTATCAATCTATCAAACTATCAACCTAACAAACTATCAAGCTAATCAACAAACCAACTAATCAACTAACGAACGAACTTACAAAACGTTTTATCGTAAAAACGTTGCCTGTTCTGGGCGGTCATAAAAAAAAATAACCTAAACCTAACCAACTCTATTCGTGGTGCCCCGACCCCGCGTCAATTCCGTGTAATCATTGAAAATGTTATCTAAGTAACTGTATCAAATGTACTGTCGTTGAAACATATTATCAATTTTTTTAAGAATTTTGAGAACTGAAACTTACGTTAAACCAAAACCGGAATAAAAGAAATCCGCAATCCAATCAATTTAATAACATTCAAAATATTTCATCAGCTCATCTTTCGGCCGGCTGTCCTGAACGACTTTAGTTCCAGACAAACTCGACAGGTGATGTCGTTACGAAGCGCCGCTCCCTGTGTCGAGTCATTTTTCATGTTCAGGTCTGTTATGATTTTTTTGATACATGTGGTATAATTTCTGATGCGTTTGTTTATAGTGTCGATATAGAGTCGAACCCTACCTCTAAAGGCTGCTATAGAACAACATTGTAAAGCGGATATTCTGGAAAATGGCGGAAACTAAAAACAACGTAGCATTTGGTCGCCTTTAAGGGCCCCGGAAGAGAAATTTCAGCATGCTCGAATTAAAAAAAAAAGTGATTCAATCAATTTTGTATGGCGGCCATCTCGTTTTCGCCATTTTGAAAAAACTTTGACCGGCTCACCCATTGGTTGGCTGTTCTGAGCGACTTTAGTTCCGGGCAAACTCGGTAGGTCAAGTCGTTACAGAGAGCTACCCCATGTGTCGGGTCAGTTTCCAAGTTCAGGTCGGTTTCATATTTTTTTGTTGATCGTGGCGGCATTTTTAATGCGATGGTGTATAGAATCGAACCCAACTTCTAAAGGTTGCTATAAAACAACAGTGAATCAGTGAGTCTGACATTACATTGTATGGCGGCCATCTTGGAAAATTGAGAAATCGAAAAACCAATTACGGCGTTAGATTTGCGTGCCCTAAAGGGCCTTGGATGCAAAATTTCAATCGAATCAAACAAAAAAAAATTTCGCCGCCATTTTGAATCCGCCATCTTGGAAAAAAAAATTGCTTCATTAGATTACCCTTCCTATTTTCAACAAAATTAGTTCAAGCACCTTGTATCTATCTAGACTGGCCTCTGAGATATTCGCTTTTCAATTTTGTATGGCGGCCATCTTGTTTTCGCCATTTTGAAAAACTTTGACCAACTTACCCATTGGCTGGCTGTTCTGAGCGACTTTAGTTCCGGGCAAACTCGGTAGGTCAAGTCGCCGCGGAGAACTACTCATGTGTCTGGTCAATTTCCACATTCAGGTCAATTTCATACTTTTTTAGTGGTCGAGGCGGCATTTCTGATGCGATGTTGTAGAGAGTTGTACCCCACCCTTCATGGGTTCTTCAAAACAGCATGTCAGTGAGCCAGATTTTCCATCGTATGGCGGCCATCTTGGAAAATTGAGAAATCGAAAAACCAATTACGGCGTTTGATTCAGTGGCCCTCAAGAGTCCTGGATGCAAAATTTCAATCGAATCAGAGCAAAAAAGAAAATGGCCGCCATTTTGAATCCGCCATCTTGGAAAAAAAAATATCCCGATAGATTACCCCTCCCACCTTGAATGACATTTGGTCGAGCACCTGTCACCAATCTCGACTGGTTTGCGAGATAATCGCGTTTCAATTTTGTATGGCGGCCATCTTGTTTTCGCCATTTTAAAAAAACTTTGACCGGCTCACCCATTGGCTGGCTGTTCTGAGCCACTTTGGTTTCGGGCAAACTCGGTAGGTCAAGTCGTTACAGAGAGCTACCCCATGTGTCAGGTTACTTTCCACGTTCAGGTCGATTTCGTATTTTTCCTGGGGTCGGGGCGGCATTTTGGATACGATGATGTATACAGTTCCACCCCACCCCTCGGTTCTTCAAAACAGCATGTCAGTGAGTGAGTGAGTGGGTATCGAGCTATATATATAACCAAGTATCAAACTACCAAACTAACCAACTAACCAAGTATCAAACTATCAAACTACCAAACTAACCAACTATCAAACTACCAAACCAACCAACTAACCAACTATCAAACTACCAAACTAACGAACTAACCAAGTATCAAACTACCAAACTAACCAACTAACCAAGTATCAAACTATCAAACTACCAAACTAACCAACTAACCATCTATCAAACTACCAAACTAACCAACTATCAACCTACAAAACTAACCAACTAACCAAGTATCAAACTATCAAACCAACCAACTATCAAACTATCAAACTACCAAACTAACCAACTATTTAACTATCAAACTACCAAAATAACTAACTATGAAACTAATCAACTAACCATCTACCCAACCAATAAACCAACTAACCAACCAACCAACCAACCAACCAACCAACCAACCAACCAACCAACCAACCAACCAACCAACAAACTAACCAACCAACCAACAAACTAACCAACCAACCAACCAATCAACCAACCAACTAACAAACTAACCAAGTATCAAACTATTAAACTACCAAACTAACCAACTAACCAACTATCAAACTACCAAGCTACCCAACTAACCAACTATCAAACTACCAAACTAACCAACTAACCAACTAACCAACTATCAAACTACGGAACTAACCAACTAACCAAGTATCAAACTACCAAACTAACCAACTAACCAAGTATCAAACTATCAAACTACCAAACTAACCAACTAACCAACTATCAAACTACCAAACTAACCAACTAACCAAGTATCAAACTACCAAACCAACCAACTAACCAAGTATCAAACTACCAAACTAATCAACTAACCAACTATCAAACTACCAAACTAACCAACTATCAAACTACCAAACTAACCAACTAACCAAGTATCAAACTACCAAACTAACCAACTAACCAAGTATCAAACTATCAAACTACCAAACTAACCAACCAACCAACTATCTAACTACCAAACTAACCAACTAACCAAGTATCAAACTACCAAACTAACCAACTAACCAACCAACCAACCAACAAACCAACTTACCAAATAACCAACAAATAAATCAACCAACCAACCATTCAACCAACCAACCAACCAACCAACCAACCAACCAACCAACCAACCAACCAACCAACAAACTAACCAACTATCAAACTATCAAACTACCAAACTAACCAATTAACCAAGTATTAAACTATCAAACTAACCAACTAACCAACCAACAAACTAACAAACCAACCAACTAACCAATCAACCAACCAACTAACCAACTAACCAAATAACCAACCAACCAAATAACCAACTAACTAACCAGCCAACCAACCAACCAACCAACAAACTAACCAACTAACCAACCAACCAATCAACCAACCAACTAACAAACTAACCAACTAACAAATTATTAAACTACCAAACTAACCAACTAACCAACTATCAAACTACCAAACTAACCAACTAACCAAGTATCAAACTATCAAACTAACCAACTAACAAACTATCAAACTACCAAACTAACCAACTAACCAACTATCAAACTACGGAACTAACCAACTAACCAAGTATCAAACTACCAAACTAACCAACTAACCAAGTATCAAACTATTAAACTACCAAACTAACCAACTAACCAACTATCAAACTACCAAACTAACCAACTATCAAACTACCAAACTAACCAACTAACCAAGTATCAAACTACCAAACTAACCAACTAACCAACTATCAAACTACAAAACTAACCAACTTTCAAACTAACCAACTAACCAACCAACAAACTAACAAACTAACCAACTAACCAACCAACCAATCAACCAACCAACTAACAAACTAACCAACTAACAAACTACTAAACTACCAAACTAACCAACTAACCAACTATCAAACTACCAAACTAACCAACTAACCAAGTATCAAACTACCAAACTAACCAACTAACCAAGTATCAAACTATCAAACTACCAAACTAACCAACTAACGAACTATCAAACTACCAAACTAACCAACTAACCAAGTATCAAACTACGGAACTAACCAACTAACCAAGTATCAAACTACCAAACTAACCAACTAACCAAGTATCAAACTATTAAACTACCAAACTAACCAACTATCAAACTACCAAACTAACCAACTATCAAACTACCAAACTAACCAACTATCAAACCACGGAACTAACCAACTAACCAAGTATCAAACTACCAAACTAACCAACTAACCAAGTATCAAACTATCAAACTACCAAACTAACCAACTAACCAACTAACAAACTACCAAACTAACCAACTATCAAACTACCAAACTAACCAACTAACCAAATATCAAACTACCAAACCAACCAACTAACTAAGTATCAAACTATCAAACTACCAAACTAATCAACTAATCAACTATCAAACTACCAAACTCACCAACTAACCAACTATCAAACTACCAAACTAACCAACTAACCAAGTATCAAACTACCAAACTAACCAACTAACCAAGTATCAAACTATCAAACTACCAAACTAACCAACTAACCAACTATCAAACTACCAAACTAACCAACTAACCAAGTATCAAACTACCAAACTAACCAACCAACCAAGTATCAAACTACCAAACTAACCAACCAACCAAGTATCAAACTACCAAACTAACCAAATAACCAAGTATCAAACTACCAAACTAACCAACTAACCAAGTATCAAACTATCAAACTACCAAACTAACCAACTATCAAACTACCAAACCAACCAACTAACCAAGTATCAAACTACCAAACTAACCAACTAACCAACTATCAAACTACAAAACTAACCAACTTTCAAACTAACCAACTAACCAACCAACAAACTAACAAACTAACCAACTAACCAACCAACCAATCAACCAACCAACCAACTAACAAACTAACCAAGTATCAAACTACCAAACTAATTAACTAACCAACTATCAAACTACCAAACTAACCAACCAAAAAACTAACAAACTTACCAACTTACCAACCAACCAACCAACATACCAACTAACCAAATATCCAACCAACCAACCAACCAACCAACCAACCAACCAACCAACCAACCAACCAACCAACCAACTAACCAACCAACCAACCAATCAACCAACCAACTAACAAACTAACCAAGTATCAAACTATCCAACTACCAAACTAATTAACTAACCAGTTATCAAACTACCAAACTAACCAACTAACCAACTATCAAACTACCAAACTAATCAACTAACCAACTATCAAACTACCAAACTAACCAACTAACCAAGTATCAAACTATCAAACTAACCAACTATCAACTTATCAAACTACCAAACTAACCAACAATCAATTTTGTATGGCGGCCGTCTTGTTTTCGCCATTTTGAAAAAACTTTGATCGGCTCACCCATTGGTTCGCTGTTCTGAGCGACTTTAGTTCCGGGCAAACTCGGTAGGTCAAGTCGATACATAGAGCTACCCCATGTGTCGGGTCAGTTTCCAAGTTCAGGTCAATTTTGTATTTTTTTGTTGGTCGTGGCGGCATTTCTGATGTGATGGTGTATAGAGTCGAACCCAACCTCTAAAGGCTGCTACAAAACAACAGTAAGACAGTGAGTCAGACATTACATTGTATGGCGGCCATTTTGGAAAATTGAGAAATCGAAAAAATAATTATGGCGTTAAATATCGTGGCCTTCAAGAGCCCTGGATGCAAAATTTCAATCGAATCAAACAAAAAAAAATTTCGCCGCCATTTTGAATCAGCCATCTTGGAAAAAAAAATAGCTTCATTAGATTACCCTTTTTATTTTGAACAACATTAGTTGAAGCACCTTTCATCCATCTCGACTGGTTTGCGAGATAATCGCTTTTCAATTTTGTATGGCGGCCATCTTGTTTTCGCCATTTTGAAAAACTTTCACCGGCTTACCCATTGGCTGGCTGTTCTGAGCGATTTTAGTTCTGGGCAAACTCGGTAGGTCAAGTCGCCGCGGAGGACTACTCATGTGTCAGGTCAATTTCCACATTCAGGTCAATTCCATACTTTTTTAGTGGTCGAGGCGGCATTTTTGATGCGATGTTGTAGAGAGTTGTACCCCACCTTTCATGGGTTGTTCAGAACAGCATGTCAGTGAGCCAGATTTTCCATCGTATGGCGGCCATCTTGGAAAATTAAAAAATCGAAAAACCAATTACGGCGTTTTATTCAGTGGCCCTCAAGAGCCCTGGATGCAAAATTTCAATCGAATCAGAGCAAAAAAGAAAATGGCCGCCATTTTGAATCCGCCATCTTGGAAAAAAAAATATCACGATACATTACCCCTCCCACCCTGAATGACATTTGGTCGAGCACCTGTCATAAATCTCTATTGGTTTGCGAGATAATCGCGTTTCAATTTTGTATGGCGGCCATCTTGTTTTCGCCATTTTGAAAAGATTTTGACCGGCTCACCCATTGGCTGGCTGTTCTGAGCGACTCTAGTTTCGGGCAAACTCGGTAGGTCGAGCCGTTGCAGAGAGCCGCTACCTGAGTCAGGTTACTTTCCACGTTCAGGTCGATTTCGTATTTTTCCTGGGGTCGTGGTGGCATTTTGAATACGACGACGTATACAGTTCCACCCCACCCCTCTTGGGTTCTTCAAAACAGCATGTCAGTGAGTGAGTGAGTGAGTGGGTATCGAGCTATATATATTATAACTAGTAATTCGCGTGGGGGCCGCGGGGCCCGAGGGCCCCGCGGATGGTTCCCTGCCATCTTTTTATTTTCTAACCTTATCTATTTTTTCCTTCATGCGTTTATAGACGTGTCTTTTTTTAACTATAATCTCACCAATAAATTGACCCCTATCTCACTTGATGGTATAGGACGGTATAGAATTAGTTTGTATTAACATTTATTTTTATGTTACGATGGTATGGTACTTTGGTTCGTTGATTCAGTTCTGAAGGATCGCAGTTCTAACCTAACCTACTTTCCTGGTAGCGATTCGGTTCTGAAGGATCGCAGTTCTAACTTAACCTAACCTACTTTCCTGGTAGCGATTCGGTTCTGAAGGATCGCAGTTCTAACCTAACCTTATCTACTTTCCTGGTAGCTATTAGGTTCTGAAGGATCGCAGTTTTAACCTAACCTACTTTACTGGTAGCGATTCGGTTGTGAAAGATCGCAGTTCTAACCTAACCTACATTCCTGGTAGCGATTCGTTTCTGCAGGGTTCGCAGTTCTAACCTAACCTAACCCATTTTTCTGGTAGCGATTCTTTTCTGTAGGGGTCACAGTTTTAACTTAACCAAACCTACTTTGCTGGTAGCGATTCGGTTCTGAACGATCGCAGTTTTAACCTAACCTTACCTACTTTCCTGGTAGCGTTTCGGTTCTGAAGGATCGCAGTTCTAACCTAACCTAACCTACTTTCTTGGTAGCGATTCGGTTCTGAAGGATCGCAGTTCTAACCTAGCCTAACCTACTTTCCTGGTAGCGATTCGGTTCTGAAGGATCGCAGTTCCAACCTAACCCAACCTACTTTCCTGATAGCGATTCGTGTCTGCAAGGGTCGCAGTTCTAACCTAACCTAACCTACTTCTCTGGTAGCGATTCTTTTCTGCAGGGGTCGAGGTTTTAACCTAACCCAACCTACTTTTCTGGTAGCGATTCGATTCTGCAGGGTTCGCAGTTCTAACCTAACCCACTTTTCTGGTAGCGATTCTTTTCTGTATGGGTCACAGTGTAACCTAACCTACTTTCCTGGTAGCGATTAGGTTCAGAATGATCGCAGTTTTAACCTAACCTACTTTCCTTGTAGCGATTCGCTTCTGAAGGATCGCAGTTCTAACCTTACCTAACCTTCTTTTCTGGTAGCGATTCGGTTTCGAAAGATCGCAGTTCTAACCTAACCTAACCTACTTTCCTGGTAGCGATTCGGCTCTGAAGGATCGCAGTTCTAACCTAACCTAACCTTCTTTCCTGGTAGCGATTCGGTTCTGAAGGATCGCAGTTCTAACTTAACGTTACCTACTTTCCTGGTAGCGATTCGGTTCTGAAGGATCGCAGTTCTAACCTAACCTAACCTACTTTCCTGGTAGCGATTCGGTTCTGAAGAATCGCAGTTCTAACCTAACCTTCTTTCCTGGTAGCGATTCGGTTCTGAAGGATCGCAGTTCTAACCTAACCTAACCTACTTTCCTGGTAGCGATTCGGTTCTGAAGGATCGCAGTTCTAACCTAACCTAACCTACTTTCCTGGTAGCGATTCGGTTCTGAAGAATCGCAGTTCTAACCTAACCTTCTTTCCTGGTAGCGATTCGGTTCTGAAGGATCGCAGTTCTAACTTAACCCACTTTCCTGGTAGCGATTCGGTTCTGAAGGATCGCAGTTCTAACTTAACCTAAGCTACTTTCCTGGTAGCGATTCGGTTCTGTAGGATCGCAGTTCTAACCTAACCTTATCTACTTTCCTGGTAGCTATTAGGTTCTGAAGGATGGCAGTTTTAACCTAACCTACTTTACTGGTAGCGATTCGGTTGTGAAAGATCGCAGTTCTAACCTAACCTACTTTCCTGGTAGCGATTCGTTTCTGCAGGGTTCGCAGTTCTAACCTAACCTAACCCATTTTTCTTGTAGCGATTCTTTTCTGTAGGGGTCACAGTTTTAACTTAACCAAACCTACTTTGCTGGTAGCGATTCGGTTCTGAAGGATCGCAGTTTTAACCTAACCTTACCTACTTTCCTGGTAGCGTTTCGGTTCTGAAGGATCGCAGTTCTAACCTAACCTAACCTACTTTCTTGGTAGCGATTCGGTTCTGAAGGATCGCAGTTCTAACCTAGCCTAACCTACTTTCCTGGTAGCGATTCGGTTCTGAAGGATCGCAGTTCTAACCTAGCCTAACCTACTTTCCTGGTAGCGATTCGGTTCTGAAGGATCGCAGTTCCAACCTAACCTAACCCACTTTTATGGTAGCGATTCGTTTCCTTGAGGAGCCCGCGGAGGGTTCACTGCCACCCTGTTTTTTTTTAATATTTACGATACTAATAACTCTTTAAAGAACACCATATCATATAACAAGCATAACAGAAAAAAAGGCACAAGGAAAGTAAAAGGTAACGATAGGCGGCCTTCTCGCAACAGAGCGATCACTACTCGGTAACTATAATGGAATAAAGGTAAGAACAGATTAAAGCAGGTGGTGCTGCACTCGCGGTCAAATAAAACGGGTCAGCGACAAAATCCTCTGTATCTTGCAATTTAATAATGGTACATGCATAAAAATAACTTTATATTAAAGATACCGAATGATATAAAACCTTGAATATTACATATAACGTGAACATTAAGAACAAATTTAAAAATGCTCGAATTTGGTAATAAATTCAAATCACGTTTGTTTTACTTTTGCTTTATTCCCGCTTTTGATTTCAATTTGTTAAATCAAAATGATAAAAGGCAGTCATTGCCGTCTTTCACGGTCATTATTGAATTACTATCATGTCGCTAACACAAGATGAATGTACACGTATCGTCACTGTGCTGTAAGAGGGCAGAAGTCAGAGAAGTACAGCGAGAGTAACAGGCGTGTCACTTTCTACGGTGCAGAGAGTCGTCCAACGTAACTGAGAAACTGGGCTAAACATAAAAAGACCAGGAACCGCAGACCGAGATGTACCAAGGCTCGAGAGGATCGATTTATTGTTACGATCATGCTACGAAATCGGCACCTCACGGCACTTGAAGTAACAAATCAACTTCGAGAGACCCGAAGAGACGACGTAAGCAATCGGACTGTGAGGCGGCGGCTCCAAGAAGCCAATTCGACCCCACGTAGACCCGCAAATGGCCCAAATTGTGAAAGGGAACACCGAGTAGCAGCCAGCGAACATGCACAATGGGGAGACGAAGAATGAGTAAGAGTAATGTTTTGTGACGAATCCAGATTTGTGCTCTATGCAAATGATGGGCGGCGAAGAGTCTACCGACGACCATGGGAACGTTTTATTCCAGCTTGTTTTGAGGAAAAAGTATCGTTCGACTGTGGATCTGTTATGGTTTGGGCTGCGGTCTCTTCAGAGAGTCGCACGAAGTTAGTGCTGAGAGAAAATGGTACGTTAAATAATGTAAGATATGTAGAAGAGATCTTTGATGAGCATGTTGGCCCATACTTAGTGATTATGGGTGAATATTCCATATTCATGCATGACAACGCTAGGCCACATACAGCTCAAATCGTAAATGAGTATTTTCAAGACGTTGGCATCAATTGCATGGACTGGCCCTCGAGAAGCCCTTACTTAAATCCGATTGAGCACGCTTGGGACGAGCTTGGGAGGTGTATAAGACAACAGAACCCCGCCCCAGCTACACTTAGAGACCTGAAACATGCGTTAGTGGAAGAATAGACCAATATCCTGCAACATCGCTTAAGAATTTTATAAACAGCATGCCTAATCATCTGACAGCTGTAAGAAGGGCCCGTGGAAGCAATACGAAGTATTCATTTTGTTTTTGTGCGGTATGTGAGGAAACGTCTTTTGATTTTCCTAAGCAATAATTGTTGGCATTTTGTTTCTTATGTAATTTTAATAAACAAACAAATAACGTTTTCTACATTTAATGTTATTTTATTAACTAACAAATTATCTCCAACATACGGTTTAATCCATGCCGCTAGCTCTATTACTTTAGGAGATATTCTAGTTTTTCGTAGTAACCCGTATTATTTGACCGCGAGTGTATTTAGAAAGTTTTTAGGTAACGAATTTATAGCAGGTAGGTACACTAAAAAAAATACGTAATAAGCATAAAATACACATAAATGATGATAACAGATACATTTATTAAATACTATAGATTGATTTTTAAATTCAGCCACAAAACTCACGTACCTACAAGTTGACAGATAGTGCTCGTTCAGCATAGTTTTAATTAAAGGCAAAAATTTAGCGGTCTTTAGGCTTATATTGTATTTCTAACCTTAAGTATTTACTTTTTCGTCATATTTTATAGCCCTTTATATATACTGTAGCACTGTCAGACATTCCCACATTGTCTTTGTTAACTTTAAAAAAAGTAAGTGATATATCCAGTATATCTACGTCAGGCGATACATTTTGCTACGTTACACTGCTATACGAACTATCTTAAGGTCACTAAAGGCGTTGGAAATAAATTCATAAGAAACTTGGAGCGCGTTGGGCTAGGCGGAAAAAAGCGTTACGCCTCATTCACAAATGAGATTGTCAAAAAATCGTTTTTTTTTTCATTGTAAAGAAAAGCCAATTACTTGTAGGAGCCTAATTTCGACATTTAGTCATATAATTCAGTCCTTTTCAAAATATTTTTTTGACGCAAAAAGAGGGGTATTATAAGTTTGACCGCTGTGCGTGTCTGTGTGTTTGTGTATCTGTCTGTAGCACCGTAGCTCTTAAACGGTTGGACCGATTTGAATGCGTGTTTTTATTTGAAAGCTGGTTTTCGAGCGATGGTTCTAAGATGTGTTTCATCAAATTCGCTTTATTTGTTTTTGAGATATCAGATTTTAAAATTAAAATGTCAAGGGGGTTTTTTCAAGTTCAAATCAAAAACGTGAGAGCCCGTTGATGTCTTCAGTATGGCAAAATTCGGGAACCAGAATCTAATATCTTGGAAAGTGAATGATATGTAAAAAGTGTCAAAAAAAAATTAATTTGAAAAACTTCAGACGAAAAAAAAACTGTAAAAAGTTAAATACGAAATTGGTACTAAATTTAAGAACTGTGTTAACTTTTGCGCAGTCGGCTGCCTTAGGTACCTAATGAGGGCCTACAAATACAAAAAGACGGCACCCGACTGCGCAAATGATAACATAGTTCCTAATTAAAGGACCAACCCCAGAAATTTCATTTCTTTTCTTTTTATAGGTTTTTATTCTCAGCTAATTGTGAGTTGGCGGAGGTAATCGAATTATGAATACAATTTTTTCGTGTCAAACTGAAAAGCATTTTTGAAATCTTATTATGCACGCATTTTTACGAAACAATAAATTAACAACTCGCACAGATTTTTTTATGAAAATAGCTGTAATAATAAAGAAATTATAAACGTATTTGCATTTGGACTTTCTCGTGTAAACCTACGATTTTCGAGTTGGCGAAGTGTTCATTGGAAGTGATGAAAAGGTTTCCATACAAATTGCCGTGGATTGAAAACCTATAGGGTGCTTACAGTAGTCCTAGAAACTTGAAATAATTTATTGAATCAGGCGTTACTTTGCGGAGGTCCATATTTATGAACTAAAAACAATTAATTTGCTCACCCGCGACCACTAATGACAAATAGTTATATCTGTGCGGCAAATGTATGTTTCCATGCAACACCTCCGCCTCCACTGCTACACGAATCAACACATGCCACACAGACCCAACTATCACCACCACCACTAAACTAAACGCTGACGCGTTTCGGCACTCTCCACGAGGCCATTGACGAAGCACAACAACAACCGCTCAACATGCCACCACTTCTACTACAGTGGTTGTAGTGGTGCATGGAAACATGCATTTGCCGCACAGATATAACTATTTGTCATTAGTGGTCGCGGGTGAGCAAAGTAATTGTTTTTAGTTCTAGAAACTTGAAATTTGGGATGAAGGTTGACGTTCGCGGACGGGCATTCCATAATATCTTTTCGGCATAGTAGGCTCGCTTATTTGGGGCAGTATTAGCAAGTGCTGGTCGGAATAATTTTCCAAACAACTCTACCTATAATGTCATCATAAATTTTATGACATGTTTAAGCGTAGGTACCAGCCCTCCACTGTGTACAGCTAGTTTTGCCTTTTTCGACATGAACCTAAGATGGACGTGTGCTAAATTTTCTCGTAAACCATACTTATACTACGGGGAAGGAGGAGTAAAACAGGATGTTTATTGTTAGAAATAATAGTAGCAAGTAATAAAAAAATACTTACCTACATTTCCGAGAGAGTCCAACAGTTTATTTTCCTACAAATCTTATGTCCTATCGAAGAGAAAGGAAAGATACAGTACAACACCCGGTAATGCCAACAAATACAAATGCATTGGGGCCGTTCTACTTTGCTTGCTACTTAGCGTATTGTTGTCCCCTTCATACATTGGAATATAGTTTAAAATTTGCATTTAGTAGGGTTAATACTGTGTTTAAGGACGCCATGGCAATTTTATTACTAATTACTGATATTAAGTAAGTAAGTAAGTAAACAACGATGAATTTTCTTACAAACCAGCTTCTCTCACGAGAGGAGGGGAAGAACAGGTTGTTTGTTGCTAGAAATAACAGTAGCAAGTGTAACGCATTTGATTACTGACATTTCCTATAGTATCTAACTGTTTATTCTCTTACCGACCCTTATCTCCTATCGGAGAGAAGAGGAAGATACAGTAGAGCTCCCGGTAATGCCAGCAAACACAAATGTAGTGCGGCCAACCTACTCTGCTTGTTTCTTTGCATATATTGTTTTCCCCTTCATAACTAACCAACAAACCATTTAACCAACTAACGAACAAAGGAACGTCTCTGGCCTACTCTGGGTCGTCATAAAAATAAATAAACTAAACCTAACCGACTCTACTCCGGGTGCCCCGATCCCGAGTCAATTCCGTGTACCTAATTTTTAAAAAACCGGCCAAGTGCGAGTCGGACTCGCACACGAGGGTTCCGTAGAAAGATTTTACCGCTTTTCCCCAGTGTTTTAAGATTCCAGTGTTAGCAGTGCCCTGCTCCTAAGCAAAATGTACGTTGTGTGGGGTCAACTTATATTGCTCTGCGAAATCTACAGAGAGACATAAAAATTTAAGATTTTGAGACTTTTTTGAGTAGTTGTGCTATTCATACCAAATTTCAAGTTTCTCGGACAAGTGGAAGTACCCTTTACGTTTTCGGATTTCGGCAATTTGTACGGAAATAGCCTTTTTAATGACTGTATCTTTTGATTGCGTTGACTTAGAGGTTTGATTTTTTCACAGCTCAAGGGCCCGCAGGGTTGAGTGTTTGATATTAATATCAGCATGCTACCTCTACGCGTTCCAGAGAAAAAGGGTTATTTTTTTTCCTTTTGAGGTACGGAACCCTAAAAATAATCTAACTGTATCAAATGTACTGTCATTGAAACGTATTATCAAGCAACACCGATGAAACGATTTTCTTTGTAATAAGAATTTTGGGAACTGAAACTTACATTGAATAAAAATCAGATTAAAAAAAACCGCGATTCAATCAATTTTATACGGCAGCCAACTTGTTTTGGCATTTAAAAAAAATTTCACCAGCTCATCCTTCCGCCGGCTGTTCTGAATGATTTTAGTTCCAGACAAACTCGATAGGTGATGACATTACGAAGCGCCGCTACCTGTGTTGAATTATTTTTCATGTTCAGGTCGTTTTTGTATTTTTTGGTACTTGTACTTATAGAATTTCAGATACGATGGTGTACAAAGTCGAACCCTACCTCTAAAGGTTTCTATAAAACAACAGTGAGGTGAGACGTTACATTGTAAGACGACCATCTTGGAAAATTTCGGAACTGAAAAACAAATTACGACGTTACCGTTGCATTCGGTAGCCTTAAAGAGCCCCGGAAGCGAAATTTCGGCATGCTCGGATTAAAAAAAAATCCGCTATTCAAACAATTTTGTATGGCAGCCATCTTTTTTTGGCCTTTAAAAAAAAATCATCCGCTCTTACTTCGGTCGGCTGTTCTGAGAGACTTTAGTTTCGTGTAAACTCGATTGGTGAAGTCGTTGCGGAGAGCTACCCCATGTGTCGGGTCAGTTTCCAAGTTCAGGTCGATTTCATATTTTTTTGTTGGTCGTGGCGGCATTTTTGATGCGATGGTATATAGTGTCGAACCCAACCTCTAAAGGCTGCTACAAAACAAAAATAAGTCAGTGAGTCAGACATAACATATCAAACTATCAAACTAACCAACTATCAACTTATCAAACTACCAAACTAACCAACAATCAATTTTGTATGGCGGCCATCTTGTTTTCGCCATTTTGAAAAAACTTTGACCGGCTCACCAAGGCTGGCTGTTCTGAGCGACTTCAGTTTCGGGCAAACTCGGTTGGTCAAGTCGTTACAGAGAGCTACCCCATGTGTAGGGTCAGTTTCCAAGTTCAGGTCGATTACGTATTTTTTTGTTGGTCGTGGTGGCATTTCTGATGCGATGGTGTTATAGAGTCGAACCCAACCTCTAAAGGCTGCTACATAACAACAGTAAGTCAGTGAGTCAGACATAACATTGTATGGCGGCCATCTTGGAAAATTGAGAAATCGAAAAAATAATTATGGCGTTAAATATTGTGGCCTTTAAGAGCCCTGGATGCAAAATTTCAATCGAATCAAACAAAAAAAAATTTTGCCGCCATTTTGAATCAGCCATCTTGGAAAAAAAAATTGCTTCATTAGATTACCCTTTCTATTTTGAACAACATTAGTTGAAGCACCTTGTATCTATCTAGACTGTTTTGCGAAATAATCGCTTTTCAATTTTGTATGGCGGCCATCTTGTTTTCGCCATTTTGAAAAACTTTGACCGGCTTACCCATTGGCTGGCTGTTCTGAGCGACTTTAGTTCCGGGCAAACTCGGTAGGTCAAGTCGCCGCGGAGAACTACTCATGTGTCAGGTCAATTTCCACATTCAGGTCAATTTCATACTTTTTTAGTGGTCGAGGCGGCATTTCTGATGCGATGTTGTAGAGAGTTGTACCCCACCCTTCATGGGTTCTTCAAAACAGCATGTCAGTGAGCCAGATTTTCCATCGTATGGCGGCCATCTTGGAAAATTGAAAAATCGGAAAACCAATTACGGCGTTTGATTCAGTGGCCCTCAAGAGCCCTGGATGCAAAATTTCAATCGAATCAGAGCAAAAAAGAAAATGGCCGCCATTTTGAATCCGCCATCTTGGAAAAAAAAATATCCCGATACATTACCCCTCCCACCCTGAATGACATTTGGTCGAGCACCTGTCATCAATCTCGACTGGTTTGCGAGATAATCGCGTTTCAATTTTGTATGGCGGCCATCTTGTTTTCGCCATTTTGAAAAAACTTTGACCGGCTCACCCATTGGCTGGCTGTTCTGAGCCACTTTGGTTTCGGGCAAACTCGGTAGGTAAAGTCGTTACAGAGAGCTACCCCATGTGTCAGGTTACTTTCCACATTCAGGTCGATTTCGTATTTTTCCTGGGGTCGGGGCGGAATTTTGGATACGATCATGTATACAGTTCCACCCCACCCCTCCTGGGTTCTTCAAAACAGCATGTCAGTGAGTGAGTGGGTATCGAGCTATATATATTATAAATAAAACTAGTATTTTGGGTGGGGGCCGCGGGCCCCGAGGGGCCCGCGGAGGGTTCCCTGCCACTTTTTTTTTTTCTAACCTTATCTATTTTTTCCTTTATTATGCGTTTATAGACGTGTCTTTTTTTAACTATAATCTCACCAAAAATTGACCCCTATCTCACTTGATGGTATAGGACGGTATAGAATTAGTTTGTATTGACATTAATTTTTACGATGGTATGGTATTTCGGTTCGTTGATTCGGTTCTGAAGGATCGCAGTTCTAATCTAACCTAACCTACTTTCCTGGTAGCGATTCTGTTCTGAAGGATCGCAGTTCTAACCTAACCTAACCTACTTTCCTGGTAGCGATTCGGTTCTGAAGGATCGCAGTTCTAACCTAACCTTCTTTCCTGGTAGCGATTCGGTTCTGAAGGATCGCAGTTCTAACCTAACCTAACCTACTTTCCTGGTAGCGATTCGTTTCTGCAGGGTTCGCAGTTCTAACCTAACCTAACCCACTTTTCTGGTAGCGATTCTTTTCTGTGGGGGTCACAGTTTTAACCTAACCTAACCTACTTTCCTGGTAGCGATTCGGTTCTGAAGGATCGCAGTTCTAGCCTACTTTCCTGGTAGCGATTCGGTTTTGAAGGATCGCAGTTCTAACCTAACCTAACCCATAAGAATAAATAATAACATAGTAGAACAGAATCTATTTTGACCTAGTCCAAAACGCCGTAATTTATATACCTACTCCCCTCTTCACGTCGTTACACCCCTCTGTCATCCAGGCGTGTTGCTAGGGTTGCTTGCTCTGTTAAATATTAGGTACTTGCGTCTAAAGATAATATCACTAAGATATAAGTTTTTCTTTGATTTGAAATCATTATTTTATTTTTATTTCAGTTTTACAAAATATGAGATTTATAAATCATTATTACGTAACTTCATAATTAAAGACACTTCTACATAAGAAGTTATTATAAGTGCCATACCAAATGAAGCCATTTAAGGTGATTTAAGTAAGTATTACTTACCTATAAACATAAAATAAAATACATAGAGGTTCACGTAAAACTATTACAACCAAATTATAAACAACCAAACGCGCGTGCGGTGACGCCGGCCGTGACAGCCTGACTGAGTAGTCTATTTAACAAATACTCTAATATCGTGACCTTGCACCCGTCCGGAGCGGGAGTTTCAGTTCTACTATGTTATTATTTATTCTTATGCCTAACCTTCTTTCCTAGTAGCGATTCGGTTATGAAGGATCGCAGTTCTAACTTAACCTAACTTTATTTCCTGGTAGCGATTCGGTTCTGAAGGATCGCAGTTCTAAAGTAACCTACTTTCCTGGTAGCGATTCGGTTCTGAAGGATCGCAGTTCTAACTTAACCTAACCCACTTTCTTGGTTGCGATTCGTTTCTGTAAGGGTCGCAGTTCTAACCTAACCTCACCCACTTTCCTGGTTGCGATTCGTTTCTGTAGGGTTTGCAATTCTAACCCAATCTAATGTACTTTCCTTGCAGCGATTCGTTTCTGCATGGGTCGCAGTTTCAACCTAACCTATTTTAACTAAAATGCCCTGGATCTATTTCATTGAATGTGAGTTATTTTTTAAACGAAATCTTAAAAGGAATGAGATTTTTTTCAAATTGCAATATCTAATCAATGACATTACATAACTGATCTCAATTACCATGTTATTCATAAACATTTTTTAATTAAAATGCCGTTAAAGACCGTTGGTCTTTTTTGGTACATTGACATTTTCATTAGTAGGAAGAAGACAAAATGTGTTTTAGCTAATGGAGTCTGAAGTGACGTTTATGAATAAGGTCCTTACATGATACCATAAAAAAGGATAAAATTTAAACAATCATATTTATTACAACAAAACACATAAAAACAAAATTACTGATAATAACATGAATTAAATTAAGAACCTAAAATGGAAAAACTCCCCGAGGTCCGAGAATTAAAATGTTTTTAATTAATATAGCCAGGTCGTATTGTATCGTTGGTAATCACATTTATTGCGTCGAGTTGGTGTTCGCAGTTGTCAATGGTACAAAGTGTTCCGTACCTTCCTTTCTTTGGCAACTCTTCCAGTTTCGCTCCAAGTCAACTGTGTGATAAAATAAAAACATATTATTGGAAAGTTTAGCAATAGACGCCGCTCATTTAGCACTACCCAGGAGGCACGTGTAGGGTGTAATATGGGCGTGCACACATCAACCACGGCGCGGCGCCGCCACGCTGACTTCCGGCGCACTGCTCGGCATATAGTTGATGATGTTCGCTGTCGCTGTAATTAAGTGCGTACGTGTTAGTGCAAAAATACTTTTGCTGCATAAATGGATTTATCACCCACTGCTTGTTAACTAATTTAAAATTTAAAAATAAGTGTTTGTGGAGTGGCAAAAGGCATACAAGTTTAGAATGCTACAAATCACAAAAGATATCCATAGAAGACATATCGGAATTGATTGAAAGAAGAATGTCATATTTTAAGGTTTACTTTTGCTGATTTAGCCTAATGAAGTAGTATTTATGAATAATTTTGGGTGGGGGCCGCGGGCCCCGAAGGGCCCGCGGAGGGTTCCCTGCCATCATGTTTTTTTTTTAATCCAACTATCAAACTAAGCAACTAAACAACTAACAAACTAATCAACTGTCAAACCATAAACCTAACCAACTAACAACCTCTTTTTTTTTTCTTTTTTTTTATTATAGTGTGGAAAATGCGCCTTATGCATGTCCCGTGTTCGAGGCAACACGGAGGTCTGTGGGGCTCTCCCACATAAGGTGGGCATACCCACTAAAAACCACACGCTTTCCCTATTGGCCATTGTGGCACGCCACGGGATATCCCGAAGGTTGCGACCGAGACGCCCACTGGCCACCCCGGGACGGGGAGACAGAGACGGCACCGTGGCCGGAGCAGGTTCGGGAGTCCTCGCCCTCCCCTGCTGATGCCGCCTGTGTTTTTATAGAGGTTCACTCCTCGTGGCTTCAGTCTTGAAAAAGACAGCAGCCCGCGGTCCCGGTTTCACTACCGGGGTTACGCGCAGGACGCACCCCAATCAACTAACAACCTAACCAACTAACCAACCAACCAACCAACCAACCAACCAACCAATCAACCAAGCAAGCAACCAACCAACCAACCAACCAACCAACCAACCAAACAAAACTAACTACCAAACCATCCAACTACCAAACCATCAAACTACCAAGCTAACCAACTAACCGTCCCACTAACCAACAAACAAACTAACCAACTATCAAACTAATGAATTAACGAACTAACAAACTATCAAACCATCAAACTACCAAACTAACCAACTAACTGTCCCACTAAACAACAAACAAACTAACCAACTATTAAACTAACAAACCAACAAACTAACAAACTAACCAACTAACAACCTAACCAACTAACCTACTAACCGACTAAACAACTAACCAACTAACTAAAATTCAAAATCTATAATTCATGAATCAATTGCACTTTCGCAAAAAAATGCTCGATTTTTGATAACAAATAAAGTGTAACAAATACTTAATAAATCACCTACCAAGTATTGCCGCATACCAAAGTGCAACATCGTCATCGATTAAACGTTTCGTGATCGTTGCTGAAAGTAAGAACGGTTGAAAAAATTGGGTAAAGCACATAAGAAATATAATTATGAGTCGAGAACTTTGCAAGTTGGAGGGTAAGGGTGGCTGTGCGTTCAAAGTGATAACAGTATGGAAGCGAAAACGAATGGGTTTTAGAGGCCACCAACGATTGCTAGGTGACACTGGGGATAATCCAGCCACTAAGTCGACGGGCCAGCCGGCAGATTGGTCAGTTCGGTGTGTGATCAGTTGAGCAGTCGAAGAAGCTACTTCTGATCATCAACTTGGAAAGCAAAGGTTAACTCAGTTTTCGGAATGACTGCGAACGTTGATATCCATTGCAAGTGGTCGTCGAGCGTGTGGCATAAGGTGGATGTTTATGTAGGTTAGTTTTTTTTATATATTTTTTTAATTTTATCTATTTTTTTTGTTGTTAGGGTTCCGTACGTCAAAAGAAAAAAACGGGACTCTTATAGGATCACTTTGTTGTCCGTCTGTCTGCCTGTCTGTCCGTCCGTCCGTCCGTCTGTCAAGACCCTTTTCTCAGGAACCCGTGGAGGTATAAAGCTGAAGCTGAAATTAATATCACATACTTGGAGTCTGCAACTTCTTGCAGTCAATCAAAAGATACAGTCATTTAAAACTGTCTCCAATCATACAAATTGCGATGGTAGACATACCTAGGTGAATGTTTATGTAGATAAGAAAAAAAAGGTAAAAAACAAAACACGTATTCTTAGGGTCCCCTTCATCATCAACAGCCATTTTAAGTAAGCAATGCAAAGTAGGATGGTCTCATATACAAAGGTATATTGTTGTCCCCTTCATATATCTTGGAATACAGTTTAAAGAAGCAATGCAAAGTAGGATAGTCTCATATACAAAGGCATATTGTTGTCCCCTTCATATCTTGGAATACAGTTTAAAATTTGCAATTAATAAAGTGAATACTGAGTTTAAGTACGCCATGCCAATTTTATTACTAATTACTGATATTTCTAGCAACAACGCTGAATTTTCTTACCAACCAGCCTCTCTCGCGAGAGGAGGGGAAGAACAGGTGGTTTGTCGCTAGAAATATCAGTAACAAGTGATAAGTAATTACTATCATTTCCGGGAGTATCTAACTGTTTGTTATCTTGCCGACCTTATCTCCTTTCGGAGAGAAGGGGAAGATACAGTAGAGCTCCCGGTAATGCCAGCAAATACAAATGAGTGGCCATCCTACTTTGCTTGCTTAAAGAAGCAAACAAAGTAGGATGGCCTCATATACAAAGGCAGTGTTGGAATACAGTTCAAAATTTGCAATTAATAGACTTAATATTGAGGTTAAGGACGCCATGCCAATTTTATTACTAATTACTGATATTTCTAGCAACAACGCTGAATTTTCATACCAACCAGCCTCTCTCGCGAGAGGAGGGGAAGAACAGGTTGTTTGTCGCTAGAAATATCAGTAACAAGTGATAAGTAATTACTATCATTTCCGGGAGTATCTAACTGTTTGTTATCTTGCCGACCTTATCTCCTTTCGGAGAGAAGGGGAAGATACAGTAGAGCTCCCGGTAATGCCAGCAAATACAAATGATTGGCCATCCTACTTTGCTTGCTTAAAGAAGCAAACAAAGTAGGATGGCCTCATATACAAAGGCAGTGTTGGAATACAGTTCAAAATTTGCAATTAATAGACTTAATATTGAGGTTAAGGACGCCATGCCAATTTTATTACTAATTACTGATATTTCTAGCAACAACGCTGAATTTTCTTACCTACCAGCCTCTCTCGCGAGAGGAGGGGAAGAACAGGTTGTTTGTCGCTAGAAATATCAGTAACAAGTGATAAGTAATTACTATCATTTCCGGGAGTATCTAACTGTTTGTTATCTTGCCGACCTTATCTCCTTTCGGAGAGAAGGGGAAGATACAGTAGAGCTCCCGGTAATGCCAGCAAATACAAATGTAGTGGGGCCATCCTACCTTGCGGAATGCAGCTTAAAATTTGCAATTAGTAGGGTTAATAATACTGATTCTATAGACGCCATAGGAGAGGAGGGGAAGAACTTATGTAAGTCGGTGACCCAAAGACGGACGTGTAACGTAAATTAATGAATATTAAACACAGGGGCCACTTTTGGGGGTAAATCAAAAAATGAAAAAAAAAAAAAAAAAAGATTTGCAAATACTATCGTGTTATAATTCAAATGAAGGGGCGCATTGTGAGCATCTTAAATAAGTTTTATTTAAATTTTAAGGTAAATGGTCTTTTAAGATAATAAGCGAAAATTGAATAATACAGGGCTGAAGGATTGAAAAAAAAAACACAAAAAATAGTTTCTTGCATAGAGATTACAGGAAAACCTATAAGAAATCCATGACATTAAAAGTAATAGAGGAAATTAGAATTTTAATAATTAACGCTCGGAACCCTCTCCACGCCAGTCGAACTTGCACTTGTCTGGTTTTTTTTAACTCTTGACACTTTTTCACTTAAAAAGTCAAAAATTAATGTGAATTAAAAGAAGTAAATCTAAACAAACATGAGAAAGTCTGGTTATACATTCTACACCTACTCTAGTCATAATAATAAATCCGAAGACCAGACATGAAAAACCAAAACTTTTATAAAACCAAACCAGAAAAAAAAAAAAAAAAGGTTTATTGGATTTTTATACATGTCTTTGAAAACAAGTGTGCCTCGAGTTTGCTTGCACATAAATGATTGAAAATGGACTTAAGCTATTGTAATACTTTGTAATTGAGAACATTTTTTTCATCTCTATGAACGGTCACAAATAAAACAAAGTATAAAGTTAAAAATCTAGTTTCAGTATGCAGTTGCCAATTCCAAAATAGAACCAAAAGAACCATTTTTTTTTAATTGCTTTTTTGTATTTTTTTTTCGTTTTGTATTTTTTGCTTTTCGTTTTTTTTTTCTTTTTTTTTTTTTGTTTTCTATTTTTTTTTGTTTTTTTTTTGTTTGGAACTTTATGGTTCAGAATTTC
The DNA here is from genome assembly GCA_963691665.1 of Clepsis dumicolana. Taxonomy (NCBI): domain Eukaryota; kingdom Metazoa; phylum Arthropoda; class Insecta; order Lepidoptera; family Tortricidae; genus Clepsis; species Clepsis dumicolana. The sequence continues at coordinate 2,712,716 of OY829534.1, read as the reverse complement.
AAAGTCTTCATCTACCTATCTCTTACTTCAAGTTCTTAGGAATCTTCGGGTTGCTTGATCTTCGGGAGACGTTTGCAATTGATGAGACAACACAGTTGTATGTAAAATCTTTAAGTTCTTTGAGCTGGCATATCGCTCGGCAGCTTTAATGGCAGTGTATTATGTAAATTTTTCGTAAAATAGATGTGCCTCTGTTTTTTTCGTGATATTCAACAGAGTACAAGAAGGATGTCTTCTGTTACTTGGTGGCTTTTCATTAAGTCGTCAGCGACATAAGATATGAAAGGCATTAAACACATAACATGGAAAATCAACGTCCGTTGCCGCCATTAAGTCTTCAGCGAAGTAACACTGGCTAAATGGGTAATATCTAATAGAAGAAATGTTCTTTGTTTTACGTCTTGCTTCTGCAGAAGAGTTTGATGATTGCTGAGTTTTCGTTTATTCATATCGTGGTGACTTCAACATCTATTTTCTCCGCATATCAGAAGCCTTGTCAAGTATTCAATTTGCGGGCTGCCGTTAAGTTTTCAGTGCGATAATACTGGTTATAAGTGTTAAGTCTTATAGGAATGTTCTATGCTTTACGTCTTGCATCTGGAGAAGATTCTGAAATTTGCTGAGTTTTCATTTCTTAATATCGTAGTGACAAATTAAAAAATTAAGTACACATAATGCGTACTTGTAGAGTATTTAGTACATTTAATAAGATAGGGTTATATTTAACAAAAACAGAAATTCAATTAATGGCTAGTGTACTTTAAATGATTACATATTACACAGAATAGAAACTTACAAAGGATAGAATCTACAGAGTATCAAGATTACCTTAAATTTGGAAAGAGATGTGTTGATAACATAATTGGTAGAGATTTTTACAAATGCGTTTAGTAAATGAATTCACAACAAATTTTCGGTTCATAAAGGGCACATGAAACACAGAACGTCTTAATAATGACATTAAAAACACATAAAATAACAAAAAACCGGCCAAGTGCGAGTCGGACTCGCGCATCGAGTTTCATAAAAAAAACGAAAAAAAGCTTTAAAAAAGGTTTTTAATCCACGGCAATTTGTATGATTGGAAACATTTTTAAATGACTGCCTTTTGATTGACTGCAAGAAGTTGCAGACTCCAAGTATTTGATATTAATTTCAGCTTTATACCTCCACGCGTTCCTGAGAAAAAGGTCTTGACAGACGGACGGACGGACGGACGGACGGACAGACAGACAGACAGACAGACGGACAACAAAGTGATCCTATAAGAGTTCCGTTTTTTTTCTTTTGACGTACGGAACTGTAACAAAAAAATTAAATAAAATTAAAAAAAAAAAAAGACTAACCTACATAAACATTCACCTTATGCCACGCGCTCGACGACCACTTGCAGTGGATATCAACGTTCGCAGTCATTCCGAAAACTGAGTTAACCCTTGCTTCTCAAGTTGATGATCAAAAGTTGCTTCTTCGACTGCTCAACTGATCTCACACCGAACTGACCAATCTGCCGGCTGGCCCGTCGACTTAGTGGCTGGATTATCTTCAGTGTAACCTGGCAATCAATCGGTGGCCTCGACAACCCATCCGTTACATCGCTTACCATATTGCCATCACTTTGATGCTACAGCCCCCACAACCTCCCTCTAACCCCCTAACCGTCCAACTTTCAAAGTCCATACGACGGATAAATTATACAATCTTACATGAAAATCCAACTGTCTCAACAGTTCTTTCTTCGCCAACGATAAAGAATCGTTATTATCAATGAAAACTATACACAAAGTACACGCCTACTTGGAATAAGCGATTTATCAATGATCTGTGACGCAATATTTATTTATCTAAATCATAACACTCTTTTGAAAAATCCAATTGCATCTTGACAATAGACTGAGAATTAAAATCTCATTGCGTCGTGTCTCTATACTACGGTAAAACTAAATAACTACAAAAATATATATAAAAACTCGCATGAATAGCCATGTCAACATGATTTTTTGGAATAATTTAATAAAAACATGATTATAATTGCCATCCTATATATAGAGACGAACAATTCAACTTAACAGGAAGTGCTAAAAGATTTGATTAGTTAATGATGGAAATTAATTTATTAATTCAGGAATTACGACATTTATCGCGCAGGGTTTTCCATTTTGTATACGATCGCGGTGCACTAAAATTTTAATATTATTTAATTCACGTACTCTTCCCAGCGCAACGTACAACTGCCCGTGACTAAAAATGTCCGACCTCAAATCTACTCCGACGCGACCGATGGTTTGTCCCTGACTTTTGTGAATGGTCATCGCGTAACTTAAACGCAACGGGAATTGACGGCGACACAATTCGAACGGGTTTCGCGGGTGAATCTGCTGTTTGAAAAGAATACGCGGAATTAGAAATTCGTCTGATGATTCGGGTTTCCGTACCGTTATTAGCCGAGCCGAGCACCTAACGATTATAACTTTGGTCCCGTTCACCAACCCATCTTCAAAACTAAGATTACGCATAATCATACAAACGCATCCTACTTTTAACTTTAACTCGTGATGTGGAACACCCGCGATCTCAATCCGATTTAGTGCATCGATGCCATAAAACACTTGGTCGACATTATCGCTGTCTATTTTGTCGCAGGAATAGAATCGTAGCACGTCTCCCGTAACCCGGTCTAAGATGGCATTATTTATCTGATTCACAGCATCATTACGAGTGCAGAGAATCGCTCTACGCGCGCATTCGTCGGGCCTATTGATGGTCTCTGGCGGGAACACGAAATCAATCAGATCATTCAATTCGGTCACGTGTTCAATTAAACTTAAATCAATTAAATCTTTCGTGTTACCGTCGGAGACGGAAGTCAAACAGTTGGAACCTAATTTTAACAAAAAGCTTGCAAATTCCGAATCTACTCTGCATCTTTGCGACGTCACCAAAGAAAATAATTTAAGTCTTTGCCACACGAGAGACGATTTTACCGAGCAATTTAATATGTCGGAATTGCTTTTCGCGTTAGTAACAACCGGCGGAATTTGACGGAAATCACCGGCAAAAATGATGATTTTCCCACCGAAATCTTTGTCACTTCGCATCAAATCACGCAACCAACGATCTAGCAAATGAATCAAATATTTATGAGCCATTGGCGCTTCATCATAAATAATAACTTGCGCGTTTGCTATCAATTCAGCTCTCTGAGTGCCGTTGGTAATGTTCCAGTAACCGAGGTCGTCGACTATATCTATCGGGTATCTAAACATACTATGCGCAGTAGTGTCCCCTTCGTAGTTCTGAGCGGCGATAGCAGAAATCGCAGTACATAGCACGACGCCCTTCAAGACACCACGCACGTGCGCTGCAACGACGTTGAGTAATTGGGTTTTGCCGGTGCCCGCGGGACCATCGATGAATATCGCGGAATTAGTGGAATCGCGAAAAGAATCATCAACGCATAGCCTATCGACATAATCAAAAATAACGCGTTGATCAGATGATAAGCGCGGTAGCCACTCGTCGACGTAGGCTTGGAGACGGTTCGTACTGTATTCAACGCGTTCGCGGCTCAACTCCGTTGTAAGATCGCACACTTGCGGCAAACCGTGTTCTGTAAGCGAACTTCCGTGTTTTCGAAGGATTCTATTAACTTCCATCAACGCTAAATTATATGCCGCATCAGAGTTTCCCGGGTGTCTGTGAAGAAAATCTTCACTAAGTTGATTTTTAAATGTGTCCCACAGTAGCGCAACTGGAGCACCGTTAGAAGCTAAAAGTACGAAAAAGCTACGAAGGCGTGGTCCTGTATAGAAAGTTGAAGCTTCCAACATGGCCCTTTCGTACTCCACTTCGTCGTCCGCGAGTCCAACAATTTTAGCAGCTTCCTGAAAAGTGTTGCAATTAGGACCACCAAGACTGATTAGTTCCGCGTAACTTCGAGCCGGGTAAGACTTTAACAGAATTCTTAAGTAGAATTGTTCACCTCTATTAGGCGCGACCCAAAATAGACGCGCCTCAAGCTCTCCGCGTTGTCGTTTCGTCACAAACCTATTGTTACCGGTCTCGTAGATTTGAGTATTTTTCGTTTTTGGTCGCGACGGATGAACTAAATATTGTTCATAAAATTGACAATACGTTAAGCGGTCAAACTCTTCACCGGCGGGACGCTTGAAATACGTTAAAAGATTGGACGTCGATTGTAGCGCGGACTCTGCTTCAGTGCCTGGTCGAAAGAAAACGTTGTGACGGTTTTCGAGATGCACGGCCAATTGTTTGACGTTAGGTTCGCGGGCCGTCACGTCAAACTCTAAGGTCCTCCACGCCGCCTCACCCGAACCTAAATATCTTTTAGTCACGTACTGCTCTACCTCGTCATTTAAATGTTCCTCGGAAACGACAGCTATTCGTGATTCATCCGGACCCTTGGTCATATACTTGAACAGATATTTAACTATGGTACGCTGTGACGAAACCTCTAAGTTCATGTGGGCATCATATTTTAACAGAAGAGCTGCATTGTATGGCACGACCCATAAATCGCTCACAACAAATTCGCGCCTATTATGAGTGATCGTTGCCTCGTTCTTACTGTCGCGGCGTAAGTTTACAAATCCTTTGTCGTCGGCGTATGTAACGGCCGTTTCGCATTTTGGAAAGAATTTCGTACATTTGCGCAGTTCGCTATCCCAACACGGTAAATCTGCCCTATGTGGAGGACCGCAAGGACCGTGGATCATGTGTTTCAAAACCGTTGTTCTCAATTTACCGTCAGCTTCCGACGAGTTCGGAATATCCGCTCTGACTACTTTATCTATATCTACATTGTGCATAGGGCCGTTTTCTACCTTGAAACAGATATGCGCGTGGGGCAAGCCGCGTTTCTGAAATTCAATTACATGAAACATGTACAGACACTTGCCAAACCATCTACCGGACCGGATATCACGTAAAAGCTGCCCTAATTTTAAATGAAAAACGCGAGCACATATAAGTGGGTCTGCTAGCTGCTGACCTGCTTCGAGGGATTGCTTAATTTCAGGCCAATTACGATTACATGTAAAAGTTAGAAAATACGTTGGAGTACCTAACGTATTGACTATTGCAATCGCATCCATGTACTTCACTTTCATATACCTCATACGTCCCGTGAAGCTATAAGGCAAATAGATCCGACCCGGGACATAACCCTCCCCTTCTATGGTCTCATCGTTGCGAATCTGTTGGACACTAATTTCTAACTCTTCGAGTGGCGCAGTTCTTAATGCATTATTTGAATTTTGTTTCTGCATGTTGGTGATGTAGCGCAAACGCTCTTCACATATTCTACAATAAACATCTACTAATCATTCCTCAGACAGTCGGCCCAATTTTGAAAAACGCGGCTCTGACAATAGTAAACACCTGATATATTTTACTTGCGATAATTTATTTTGGTTGTTGTCTAATTTGTTAGGAAACCAACCTGAATTACCTTCGGGGTAAAGTAACGGGTATTGAAAAGCTTCGTACAATGGATTCATGATGTCTACTGTGTGTGGTCGCTTATGACCTACTTTCCAAATAGCTATGCAATGTGGTTGGAAAGTTTCCCTCTCTGTACTTATTATAGCAGCAACTTCCGTGCCTAAAGGTAAGTCACCCAAAATGTTACCGTGCGTTGCGCGTGTAGTTCTTTCGAACCTTATGTACGCTTGATCGGATGTTTCCCGACTCAAGCGTTTAAAACATTCTATAAACGGATTGACATTATGCAAATAATTTGTGATTGAAACAACAACATCCCTATTGAGCCGTTGACTTTGTGCTATACTATCGCGTTCGTTGTTGTCATTAATGTAAAGCCCGATATTGTTGGTGGATTCTTCGTACGAAAGATCGAAAACGCGGTGATAAATACGTCCTTGAATTTTTAAAAAGGATATACCCTGCTCGGGATGCTGATAACCATGCGAGACGCCTAAGGCACTGAAGGCAAACAAATTATTATACGCTCGCGGTGCACGCAAAAACGACGGATCAAAATAAAAATCTTCGGACAAAGGCGAAAACCGTTGTACGTTGTACGCCCCGGAACCGCAACACCATTGTTTTCGCCCTCGCTCTTCCTCAAAAAGACGCGCGTTACATTTCGGGCATGAAAAAATATCGGTAGCCAACAAAGACGGCTTTCTTAATGAAAACGGTGGCATATTGGCAAGTTCCGCCTCCCTCCATTCTCCAATTAAGTTGGTTGACCGCCGTAATTCGACTTCAACGTCACGACTAACTGTGGTATATCTTTCAACAGCGGCGCGATTAATTTCGGGGTGACTTTCCGAATACTGCTCAACTGCGGCGCGATGAACTTCCGGGTGATTTTTCGAATATTTGTCAACTGCGGCGCGATTAATTTCAGGGTGATTTTTCGAATATTTGTCAACTGCGGCGCGATTAATTTCCGGGTGATTTTTCGAATATTTGTCAACTGCGGCGCGATTAATTTCCGGGTGATTTTTCGAATATTTGTCAACTGCGGCGAGATTAATTTCCGGGTGATTTTTCGAATATTTGTCAACTGCGGCGCGATTAATCTCGGGGTGATTTTTCGAATATTTGTCAACTGCGGCGCGATTAACGTGAGGATTTTTGTTTGTATATTTTTTAACCGCATCTAAATGAGCATTAGTTTTGGTTGCTCGTTTTTGTTTTTTGGGTCGGCCTCTACCTCTTGTAGTGAGAATCACTACAACCTAACCTAATTCTTAGCTCCAATTTTGACACGTTAATATCTCAATGAATAACATGTTCTGGTGTAAGACATGGGTACTCACGGATAGCTGGTCTCCTGATCTAACGAGTGGCAGGCACATTTCAGGCCTGCAATAATCACAGACGCTGTATTTTCAGCGGAAACACCATGTGTTATTGTCGAACTTCAAACTGACATTGCCACTAGAATAACACGTGCCCAGACTCATATCAGGTACCAAATTAACCGCCCAAAGCCACGCTATCGCCCTGTAGTCTCGGTTTTACACGACAAAGCATATTTCAGCAACTTTCAGTCACACAAACGTCAGAAATTTAATTATAACAACAGTAGGTAGTTGTTTTGAGAGAAAAACTTTGACACCTTGTCAGAGCGTTCCGTTTCGCGGAACCTACGTTTCGTTCCATCGCACACTAACCGCGACTCGTACAAGCTCGAAACTTCGTCTTACCACGAATTGTCAGGGACACCCGCCGCGTGCTCGTATACAATTAAAACACGTCTGCGCGTAGCGCCGTGGTAGTTTGTTAAATTTGGAAGTTACTAAGCGGCTGACGAGAGTTTAACATCCCGTCAAACGAAACGCGTTCCTGAATTCCCTGGCCGTGATCTGTCACACTGACAGTCTGGCGGCGATCCCCTTCCTGGGTGGGCGCATGTCACTCGTGCGCGTAATTTGACGTAAAAACGCCGCGTAAATAAGCGCAAACGCGGTACCGCGATGTAATTCCAACCACCCACGCGTCCGCGTAAGCGCGTCGCACCAGACCCGATGCATTGGCAGGCTGTGAACATTTTTGTGACGTCCTCTGAGACGCAGTGTCAGTAGGGTTTGTGAGGAGTGCGTATATGTGTCGCGGAGTGACGTGTGTGCATCGAGGAGCGCTGCCGTTCTCACCTTCCCCGTAGGCCTAAGCTAGCTGGCGGCTTAGTGTGCTCGCACTGATGCCAAGGACTTCAAAGCCTTCTAGTTTTTGACGCCGCGCGCCGTGCGCCACCGCGTCCGATTTCCCGCAGGCCTGGGCCAGTGGGCGGCCCAGTGCATTCGTGCTGAAGCCAAGGGTTTAATAGCCCTCCATCATCGACTACGCGCCTCGCCGAGACAGCGCGAGCCTTTCCCGTAGGACCAGAGTTCCGGCGGGCGGACTCTGTGGCAATTCTGCGACGCCAAGGGTTCCACGCCCGCCCGCGCACCTGCGCGCTGTGCCGCGTCTGCACCACCAGGGGCTACGTCTGACTGTCCCCCGGGCCTCACCTTGCTGTTGCCAGTAGGGTTTGACGGCCTGAGGGTCTCCGAACATACTCGTGCCGGCTACGACTTCCGTAGCCTGATACGACACACCAACACCGAGGTAGACCGAGGAGTCCCGTAAGTGCACAGACAATTTCTCTTTACTGCTGGCCAGCGCGCGTGTGGACTTTTCACCACATTATAGATTCAGTGCGCGTCGACCGGTTTAGATAAGGTTTAGTTAGTCCCAAGCGTGCCGGCTTGGCTTATAATTGAATCCTACAATAAATGTCATGTTCAATTAAATTGGCCTTCTTATCATTCTGTCGCTCCCACTAACCACACCAATAGAAGTTAAACCGGCTACGGCTCTTGAAACAAAAGTTCATTAGGAAGCCGCTGTGCCTGTCCGAGCAACCTTCTATTCTTAGATAACCTATATCAGTAGGCTGTAGCGTAGCGAATCAACTCTCCCCAAGTTGGATTGTCAACTTGTCCATCTCCCCAACATTCTATTTTTTTTTTCGCATCACTATAGATGGCGCCCGAACAATTATTACTAATGCAAATATGGGCATAGCCACAATTAGATTAGCAACTCAATTTAAATTAGGCAACTTTAATATTATTGTTCTTCCTCTCAACAAACAAGTGAACTTCATTAATGTAACTCAATAAAACATTGAACTTGAACAGTTGCTAGTAATTAAAATTTTGACATAAATTTACTCAACATAAAATTAGAAACTTCGATTTTCAAAAACTTAATTGGTGTGATTGGTGGACAGCTGTTTGTCAAGGATACTTACATTGTTCTGTAGCATGGCCATATTGTTGAGAAAAATGAATCTTTTTGTGCCACAAATTGATAATTTGCCTATGTCTATAAGTTATTATTGTATGTGCATCTGTGTGTACCCGACCAAGTAAAAATAAATTTAATGTATCATTTCAGTTACACTATGGAAACTTAGCATAGTGTCAACAAACAATTTATCAACATTATTATAATTCCAAATATTTCACTGCACATCATAATAGATGTTTTAGCAGTCAATTAAATTATTATTATAACTTCTCAGTTAAGAAGAAGTATAAGCCTTATTATTATTATTGTGCTTGTTCGGGACCACACAGACAATAACAAGCTGCCAACATGTCGGATCGTGAAGACGAAATATATCACGACATTGAAGTTTCAAAGCGCTTTCCACCGACTTCGACCTCGAACCCCGACCTAAGGCCGGGGCCTTCTTTCGTAAATACTCGACCGCGCGGAAATCAAACCATACCTGAACCGACCCCAGGTCCGTCTAACCAACCCGTCGCGCCAACCGCAACTACTGGACAATATCGTCCCATTACCAACTTAGAAGCACCGAAGCTAGTGTCCTAGATCTTAGATCAACCTCAGTACAAACGCGAACCGTACCAACCGCCGACGGCAGATCCGGATGAACGCGTTATACACGTGATACGCGAAGATAGCTTACGGTCATGGAACTTAAAGTTTACAGGCGACTCGGACGTCGCAGACTTTTTTCTTAGGTTGGATGATTATATGCGCAGTCGTGACGCGTCGGAGCGCAAAATCATAAAATGTTTTCCCGACTTCTTAAGTGGCAAAGCTTTGGATTATTATAGGCAGATACGCGATGACGTCACCACCTTATCAGAGTTACAACTTAAATTCAAAACTTTTTTCACCCCCATTGACAGTGATTACACATTAGAAAAGAAAGTTAGAGACCACCGACAACTACCAGGCCAGCCGTTACACTTATACATACTAGAAATGCAGACAATGAATTCGAGGTTAGTGTCCCCACTAATGGAGGCTAACCTTATCGAGATCATTAAGCATAACATCCTGCCAACATATGCGCACCTGCTAGCCGTCGGTGACACTAACAGTATCCAAAATTTGATTACTTTAGGCAAGCGATTTGACGCTTACGCCGGCCCATCCACTATCAGTTCGGGATCCAAATCGTCTAAACAATCAAGTCACGTGACTGTCGTCAACACACAGCACAATAGAAAATTTATTTCAAATAATTTAGTGACCTGTAAAAAATGTAAAAAATCAGGCCACTCTTACAGGCAATGTCGAACAGTGCCTGGCATTGTTTGCTTCCAGTGCGGAGAGAGAGGGGTCCTATCTAGTACCTGCCCAAAATGCAACCCCCCAAGTGCAGGCCGCGCCGAGAGGCAAACGATAGCCCAAAGAAATTAGGTACTCGAGAGCATACTAAACCACATCCCAAATCAACCCACCTTGGAACGGTAACCCCTAACATATCATTCATTGAAGGGGACAATAGACTCTACATCGACTTTCAGATTGGATCCGGAACTTACAAGGGACTATTAGATACAGGCGCAAACTTAAGCATTATAGGCAATAATCATCATAGACACATATCAAAACTAAATTTTGAAATAACGTCTTTACGCTCAAGCGCAATTTGCGCGAACGGCACTCGTCACCACCACCACCACCACCACCACCACCATGAAACACCATGTGTTATTGTCGAACTTCAAACTTACATTGCCACTAGAATAACACGTGCCCAGACACATATCAGGTACCAAATTAACCGCCCAAAGCCACGCTATCGCCCTGTAGTCTCGGTTTTACACGACAAAGCATATTTCAGCAACTTTCAGTCACACAAACGTCAGAAATTTAATTATAACAACAGTAGGTAGTTGTTTTGAGAGAAAAACTTTGACACCTTGTCAGAGCGTTCCGTTTCGCGGAACCTACGTTTCGTTCCATCGCACACTAACCGCGACTCGTTGTACAAGCTCGAAACTCCGTCTTACCACGAATTGTCAGGGACACCCGCCGCGTGCTCGTATACAATTAAAACACGTCTGCGCGTAGCGCCGTGGTAGTTTGTTAAATTTGGAAGTTACTAAGCGGCTGACGAGAGTTTAACATCCCGTCAAACGAAACGCGTTCCTGAATTCCCTGGCCGTGATCTGTCACACTGACAGTCTGGCGGCGATCCCCTTCCTGGGTGGGCGCATGTCACTCGTGCGCGTAATTTGACGTAAAAACGCCGCGTAAATAAGCGCAAACGCGGTACCGCGATGTAATTCCAACCACCCACGCGTCCGCGTAAGCGCGTCGCACCAGACCCGATGCATTGGCAGGCTGTGAACATTTTTGTGACGTCCTCTGAGACGCAGTGTCAGTAGGGTTTGTGAGGAGTGCGTATATGTGTCGCGGAGTGACGTGTGTGCATCGAGGAGCGCTGCCGTTCTCACCTTCCCCGTAGGCCTAAGCTAGCTGGCGGCTTAGCGTGCTCGCACTGATGCCAAGGACTTCAAAGCCTTCTAGTTTTTGACGCCGCGCGCCGTGCGCCACCGCGTCCGATCTCCCGCAGGCCTGGGCCAGTGGGCGGCCCAGTGCATTCGTGCTGAAGCCAAGGGTTTGATAGCCCTCCATCATCGACTCCGCGTCTCGCCGAGACAGCGCGAGCCTCTCCCGTAGGACCAGAGTTCCGGCGGGCGGACTCTGTGGCAATTCTGCGACGCCAAGGGTTCCACGCCCGCCGGCGCACCTGCGCGCTGTGCCGCGTCTGCACCACCAGGGGCTACGTCCGACTGTCCCCCGGGCCTCACCTTGCTGTTGCCAGTAGGGTTTGACAGCCTGAGGGTCTCCGAACATACTCGTGCCGGCTACGGCTTCCGTAGCCTGATACGACACACCAACACCGAGGTAGACCGAGGAGTCCCGTAAGTGCACAGACAATTTTTCTTTACCGCTGGCCAGCGCGCGTGTGGACTTTTCACCACGTTATAGATTCAGTGCGCGTCGACCGGTTTAGATAAGGTTTAGTTAGTCCCAAGCGTGCCGGCTTGGCTTATAATTGAATCCTACAATAAATGTCATGTTCAATTAAATTGGCCTTCTTATCATTCTGTCGCTCCCACTAACCACACCAATAGAAGTTAAACCGGCTACGGCTCTTGAAACAAAAGTTCATTAGGAAGCCGCTGTGCCTGTCCGAGCAACCTTCTATTCTTAGATAACCTATATCAGTAGGCTGTAGCGTAGCGAATCAACTCTCCCCAAGTTGGATTGTCAACTTGTCTATCTCCAAACATTCTATTTTTTTTTCGCATCACTGCACTCTGCTAACAGTTGTTGTCGTATCAACATTTGATTCGTTTTCGTCTATCGGTAATTCCGAAAACATGTTGTGGACGATGACAACCGGATTTAACACGGTCAGTTTAAAATCTTCTACTCTATCGACTACAACCACTGGATTAAAATTGGAACGTTTTGATTTTTTTTATGGTTGCGCGGCATTGATGTTTGTCGTGGTTGCAGAAGTTACGAGAGATACGGAATTGAGTACCAAACGCTCACGACAATTCTTCGCACAAATCTCGGCATATGTAGGCGAACGTGGCCGAGACAGATCAAACTGTGAGAGCGATCCCGTAAATGTAGGAGATTCAGTAGCAGGATGCGACAGTGAACCGATCAACGACGATGCTGTGAACGTAGGGGATGGTGTGAAAGTTTCCACACGAAGTCTATGTAAGACGTATTCCGTATCTGCTCTACGTTTAGCTAAGCGACTATTCGCGAAAAGATAGTCTACCAGTTTTTGCACCGAATTGCATTTGAATAACCGCGCACATTCATCTGCTGTACGGTTATTGCAATCTACCCCGTGACTATTGAATAAATAAAATGCATTCTGATGTCTCCAGAAAGAGACGGTGTAATTTTGACCGGTAAAAATAATACTATAGGTTGCATCTATATAATTCGATGTAAAAACTTGCGTCTGAAGAATATTCTCCAGATCTATCTTTTTTCTGTTAATTTCGTTAATATTTACTGGGTACAACCCATTAGCGATCCAATTGTTGCCACCTTCCATTGGTTCAATTTTTGCCGAAAAGTTCCCGGAGCGAATATGGGATGGCAATTGTTCCGGCAGTAAATATACTTGATTTTCCAGTGTTAAGTTAGGTAACAGCTGCATGTACAATTCGTCGCCGCTTCTAAGTATGACATCAACGTCAAAATCGCGATACTTTCTATTACTGCCAACCGAGTACACGCAAGCACACGCTGACATGGCTACACATTGCGAGTTATTACCTCGGAATATTGGTGCTCCTTGGTGCACGGTGCCTATCAAAATAAGAGATAATAACAGTGAAAAAAATTGCAACAGTATTTATTGCTTTTAACGGTATGTATTGCTCCTAGTAAACTCTGATTAGTGTTGACTTCGTCTTCAGTAGTTTGGAGTAAACTGTTCTCTATATCAAATATTTTAGGTATTTACTGTATTAAATAACGGTCTTACAAAAAAATATACGATAAACCTCAATATATTGCCTAAATAATGTGTTAATTCATTGAACGATAGGTTGTAAGTCAGCAGCAATGGTTGCTAAGCAACCGAAGCGCTCACAATGATCTGCCCAAGCTCTTTTATGTCTATAACAATAGAGCCGTGCTGAAATCTTTATGACCGCTTAGGTTGCTTAGCAACTTTTGCTGCTCACTGTACATTACTTGATCATATAAAATTCCGAAAACAGGCTAAAATAAAAGTTTGGAATGAATTATTTTGTAATACAATTTCTAACTTTGAACTTCATTTTTATATGGAGAAATATTTATCTTTAAGTACTACAGAGAACCTGCAAAATTTTGGTTACTGATGGTCCCATATTCATTAAATTCATGTTTTATTCCAAAACTCGAACGTTGCCCAGCGGTTTGACTACACGCTCTGCCGGCCGCGCCGCCAGCTACCCGCCCAGTCGCAAGGGCAAGGACTGGCGCAAGGCGCAAACGCACCTGTGTGTCTATACTATACCTAGCGGGTCCCCCTGAGCTAAAAAGATGAAACTAATACCAATAGATAAGAATTTCAATGTACCTCGCGAAATGCATTAGTAGTAGTTTATGCAACTGCTACATAATGAGGGTCCTTAAAACACGAAGTGTGTGTAATTTGTTAACAACAAGCTGATTCTACGCAGGCGAAGTCGCGGGCAACAGCTAGTATATAATATTATAAATGTGAAAGTAACTTGTCTTTCTGTCTCTGTCTGTACCAATAGTTTCTGAGCTATATCGCGGACAGACAGACAGACGGTTCTGTTTTTGCCATTTTGGATAAGGAACTGGTTTTTGTATAGGTAGGTACTTAATAAATGTGCAGGTAGGTATACGTTACAAGCAATCAAGTTCACAATATTCATCGTGTACTCCTGTTGTGTTCAGAACGTGCATATATACATAAAAATATACATACCAATGTCGGCAGTGCGCATGCAAATTCTGAAAGTCGCCGACACCATTTGAAATATTTGTGGTGGCAAAATGTGCACACCGTAATAAACTAACAAATTGTATGTTTTACCTTCGGCAATGCAGTACCCGTCTGGATTAGCGCCGTCTCCGGAGCTCTCGCCCGCTGTAAAACAAAATGTTTTTGAACCTGAATTGTATGCATATATATGCTCCATATATCTTTTAGATGATACGGCCACATTTACAGATGTGGCTAAGGCTAAATGTGTCATTCTCCCACTCTTATTTATATAGACAATTAATAAAGGGGATAGATAACGCGAACATTCACCAAAAGACAGGCGAACAGACGGCCACGGCGAAACTATAATGCCCAATTCGCACGGGGCTTTTTAAAGTAAAAAGGCATTTTCTTCATAGACCATAATCAAAATCACGGCGACTTTCATAGCATCCAAACACTTGAATAATTCTAGAAAGAAATAAGAAAACCGGACAAGAGCGTGTCGGACACGCCCAGGATAGGGTTCCTAAGCCATTACGAAAAAGCCCTGGCATTAATATCTAATTGGTGCCGTCTTCGTGAGATTTTTTTCACATTTCCAAATACAACAGTTTCTCTGGTAGAGGCCCCCCTTGACACTTGACTCCAACAAAAATGAGCACTTCAAAGCTAAATATTTCGCACACGAATAGCTCTATCGAAAAATAATCCTGGAGCACCCCCAATATTTTTGAAAGACCTATCCAACGATACCCCACACTATGGGGTGGCGAGAAATAAAAAAAATCATCCCCACTTTACGTGTAGGGGTTTTATAATGTGGTTATTGTTCGTAGTGCTTTTAATAAAAGGTTAAATTGGATCCACACGTTTATTCACTTCACTTTGTTGCCGTCTAAAAAGAAACGCCATCTAGGTGTCATCGCCGACCGCGAGATGGCGCGGGCGAGGTACAGTTAGAGGTGCGCCGTGTCGGGAATAGAGTCCGCCACAATACTCTCCCCCTCAATAGATACAAAGAGAAAAAATATATGTGTATGCAGGTAGTTTGCCAGCATGGTTATCGTTTATCTGCGCCTGCATTTCATTAATGCGCATCTCGATGGGGGACATAATAGTCGTTGGCATGGGTGCCACAGGTGAATTTACTTAGTGTACATGTTGCGTTGGATTTATGAAACCTGTAGGTTGGGTGATGTCATGTAACCAATCTGCTAGGGCCCCTAGGCTCTCTAGCGATTGGTTAGGTGGTTGTACTATAAGGATTTGCTGCGTTGCCACCGGTAGTCGATTAATCCAAATAGTTTTTAACATTTGATCAGAGACCGTACCGCGAGAGAGTGACTTAATAAGATGTCTAAGAAAGCTAGCTGGTTTTCCGTCACCCAACTCTGCCCTTTCCAGAAGGCGATTAACTCTCTCCTCGTACGTCTCAGAGAACCTAGCTACAAGGCAGGATTTAAGTTTGGTATAGGGCAGGTCGTCGAGTGGGCAAGTGATGATGAAGAGCGATGAGGCCAGAAGGGCGGGACTCTAATTCCGACTCGACTCACCTCTGAATCCGTCTGCAGAGGCTTCGAGGTTCCCGCGGCTTCGTCGGCTGAAGTGTTGTGTCCGGCGTCCTTGTCCGTCATGATTACGCGGCGGGGCAGCGACTGTTGAACGCGCGGCTGTGGCGGCGCTGTTGAGTGCGTGGCTGTGGCGGCGCTGTTGAGTGCGTGGCTGTGGCGGCGCTGTTGAGTGCGTGGATGTGGCCGCGCTGTTGAGTGCGTGGCTGTGGCGGCGCTGTTGAGTGCGTGGATGTGGCCGCGCTGTTGAGTGCGTGGCTGTGGCGGCGCTGTTGAGTGCGTGGCTGTGGCGGAGCTGTTGAGTGAGTGGCTGTGGCGGCGCTGTTGAGTGCGTGGCTGTGGCGGCGCTGTTGAGTGCGTGGATGTGGCCGCGCTGTTGAGTGCGTGGCTGTGGCGGCGCTGTTGAGTGCGTGGCGGTGGCGGCGCTGTTGAGTGAGTGGTTGTAGCGGCGCTGTCGAGTGTGTGGCTGTGGCGGCGCTGTTGAGTGCGTGGCTGTGGCGGCGCTGTTGAGTGAGTGGTTGTAGCGGCGCTGTCGAGTGTGTGGCTGTGGCGGCGCTGTTGAGTGCGTGGCTGTGGCCGCGCTGTTGAGTGCGTGGCTGTGGCGGCGCTGTTGAGTGCGCGGCCGTGGCGGCGCTGTTAAGCGCGCGTTGCGGTGGCGCGGCGGCTGCGGCGCTGTTGAGCGCGCGGCTGTGGCGGCGCTGTTGAGTGCGTGGCTGTGGCGGCGCTGTTGAGTGCGCGGCGGTCGCGGCGCTGCTAAGCGCGCGCTGTGGTGGCGCGGCAG
Organism: Clepsis dumicolana; assembly: GCA_963691665.1. Taxonomy (NCBI): domain Eukaryota; kingdom Metazoa; phylum Arthropoda; class Insecta; order Lepidoptera; family Tortricidae; genus Clepsis; species Clepsis dumicolana. The sequence goes on along the minus strand of OY829534.1, from coordinate 2,696,077 downwards.
CTACGGCGCGGTTGTAGCGCGCGGCTGTGGCGGCGCTGTTGAGTACGTGGCTGTGGCGGCATTGTTGAGGGCGGGCGGCGGTGGCGCGGCGGCAGCGAGTGCGCGCGGCGGCCGCGGCGCTGTTGAGCGCGCGGCTGTAGCGGTGCTGTTGAGCGCGCAGCTGTGGCGGCGCTGTTGAGTGCGTGGCGGTGGCGGCGCTGTTGAGTGAGTGGCTGTGGCGGCGCTGTTGAGCGCGCGCGGCGGCGGCGGCGCATTGTTGAGCGCGCGGCTGTGGCGCCGCTGTTGAGCGTGCGGCGGCGGCGGCGCTGGTGAGCGCGCGGCGGTGGCGGCGCTGTTAAGCGCTCGGCGGCGGCGCTGTTGAGCGCGCGGCGATAGCGACAGTGTTCAGTGCGCGAGGCGGCGGCGGCCGTGTGCGGCGCGCGCGGCGGCAGCTACAATGTTCAGCGCGCGGGGCTGCAGCTAGTGTTCGTCGCGCAGGGCGGCGGCGGCCGTGTGTGGCGCGCGTGGCGGCAGCGACAGTGTTCAGCTCGCGGGGCGGAGGCGGTCGTGTTCGGCGCGCGCGGAAGCGACTGTCGGCGACAATATGATGCGCTGCGACTACTACACTTAACACTGGAGGCGGCGGAATTGATGGGGCACCAATGCAACGGAGGCGTAAGCTCGTGTGTGGCGCCTGCGCTCGTCGGCGGCGTAACGTAGGCACACGGTTGTTGCATGTGGTACACTTTTAGGTTATGACGTGGAGTGAAGCGGCGAGAGAAACACTGAAAGTTCGTGGCGTAATTCGAAGTCGGGGGTCACCAATGTGGTTATAGTTCGTAGTGCTTTTAATAAAAGGTTAAATTGGATTCACATGTTTATTCACTTCACTTGTTGCCGTATAAAAAGAAACGTCATTTAGGTGTCATCGCCGACCGCGCGATGGCGCGAATCTTTTGTTGAAAAATGTTCAGTTAGAAACTTAAATACGGTGTCTAGTCAATTTTGCTCTAACCATGAAAGTGAAGAGAAAAAGGAAATGAAAAGAAAACGTGGAGAGAGAGGGTTCTTCAACGTCAAAAGATACAGAACAATGTGAAGATAATTTTGTAAATAAATGAAAGACCCTTCATACACCTTTACTACAGCAACCTTTGTCGGTATAAATTGCATTAGGTACCTATATAGTCTCATTAACATATTCCCTGTCCCCATACAAAATGATCTGGCAGTGTCACATGTCTAAACTAACCATCCAGCATGCCACTGTGGCTCCACATTGGAAGCATGGATGCAAATGAACTTAACTAATACTTATATTTTTTATAAACTCACTGAAACATGAATACACAGAAAAAAACCAGAAAAATGCCAACCCCGGGAATCGAACCCGGATCCTCGACACTCCGGGTCGTGTGCCTTTCCCCTACACCACGATTGGACATAGAGGAAAGGCCGAATTTTTTCCATGTATTCAAATCTCAGCTTGTTTTTATCACTTTTTGCAGTGACTAGCGCCATCTATGCGATTACTTCGTAAACCGAAAACAACGCACCCTTTCGAAACTTATCAGTTTACCCAGGCTCAACAACGAGATGGCGCACTAAAGCAATCAATTCATGAAATGAAATGAATGATTTCATGAATTGATTGCTTTAGTGCGCCATCTCGTTGTTGAGCCTGGGTAAACTGATAAGTTTCGAAAGGGTGCGTTGTTTTCGGTTTACGAAGTAATCGCATAGATGGCGCTAGTCACTGCAAAAAGTGATAAAAACAAGCTGAGATTTGAATACATGGAAAAAATTCGGCCTTTCCTCTATGTCCAATCGTGGTGTAGGGGAAAGGCACACGACCCGGAGTGTCGAGGATCCGGGTTCGATTCCCGGGGTTGGCATTTTTCTGGTTTTTTTCTGTGTATTCATGTTTCAGTGAGTTTATAAAAATATAATTGATATTCACGGGAAAACCGTAAAAATAAAAAATTGGGAGAAAAAATACAAAAAAAGATACTCCTACTGAGATCATTAACTAATACTGTACAAGCTAGATATTCTAACTACAAATCTTGGTTGGAATTTCTGGCTCGGGGATCTCTGGATTTATTTGAAAATTGTGGTATAATTAATGTATTTCAAAAAGTGGACATTATTCTCTTACAGGATCTAGTTTCTCATATGGATGTTATAGTAAACATGCTACATATCCTGAAAACAGGTACCTAGTAATCAGTTAGAAGCACATCAACTCAGAAAATTAAAAAAAAATTGACATTTGAATGTGCCTATCAGTGTTGAATGTGTTAGGAAAAACATTTAAGATTCTTAGTAATAATAATAAGTTATCATCTAATTTGGTACCACTTTGAAGAAGAATCTTATTTGTGTGTTTCATGCTTGCCAATTTGAGGAAAAATTTAATTTAAAAATAAGGATTTTGGACAGTTAATTATGGGTGGTTATTAAATAATTCAATTTTATAAACTTTTTATGTACTTATTTTTTCCACTATACTTTATATAAAACAGTGCCATGACTGACCGACTGACTGACTGACAGACAACGCACAGCCTAAACCACTGAACCTATAGACTTGAAATTTTTCAGACATATACCTTGAGAATCCTAGAGGTGCACTAAGAAGGGATTTTTCGAAATTCCCACAGGATAGGGAACTGGCCCATTTTGAAATATTTCACGGGGGCAAAGCCGCGGGGCATAAGCTAGTACTTTATACTACTTCCATGCTATTTAGTAAAATAGGTAAGTACTTAATAAAAATAAAAAAGACCCCACTGTGCAATAAATACCAAGTTTGAATTATTAAATACATTTATAGGTATAAATAAGAAGCACAAAATAATTTTGAATAATATTGTTCATGTTTTCTTAAATAAACTACCACCATTTTTACTGTTTTTCTACGATTGATTTTTCACTATTTTAACTTGAAAGTTGTATAAAATCTGTACAATCAAATAAACCATAATAGAATACTGATCGTTATAACAATTGCTTCTTTTGAAAAACAAGGGAAGCAAGTACTAACGTGTTAAGGTTTGATTATAAAAATAAATACTTACACGAAAATGCTGTCTGCAGGCTTCGTTTCATCTAAAGAAAATAATAAAGTGATATCACTCGACATTAATGTTTACGTTACAGTTATAACTTACAGTCTTACAGCTAGGATATGTAGTAGGTACTCACTCTGGTTGAACTTCAGTATCACGGCACTTTTGCAAATTAAAATCTCTTCCGTAGTTTCGTTCGTAGTTAGCTTAAGCTTACATACGCCGCGAAACGGCGCGAAAAGAACAATAGACAATCGCCTCTTTTTTTTTCGCCAACGACGTCGAAGTGGCCATATACATAAAAAAAAGTAAAACTGTCTTAAAAAAAAAACCTTAGAAAGAAACGTAAAATAATCCTCTAAAATAATGATAAATAAATAAAATAAAATAAAATGCGTTTATTTCGGACAACAGAAACTAAAGCCTAAAGTTTTATCGCCTAGCACTAAGCAGCAGAAATATGAAGTCGGTGCGGTGCGAGCGGAATATTCTTTGAATGAAGGCGGTTTTACATTTTTGTTAAAAGATTTTTATTTCACAATTTGCGTTGATTTAACATTTTCAGAAATATCCTCCAACTCCTAACCGTTAAGGAGTTGTACCTTCCATCATCAGCTCATCAACATAAGATGATGACTACCGGACGCAAATACTTGAATAGCCTTAGAAAATATATGAAACACATGATACGTGCCTATAACATTTGAGGGTTGCCCTCGATTTCCCTGAGATCCCATCATCAGATCATGACTTGGTGACAGTGGGACCACCTCAGGAGTATACCCTTTCGAATAATGATTTAACATTTTCAGAATTATCCTCCAACTCCTAACCGCTAAGGAGTTGTACCTTCCATCATCAGTTCATCATCATAAGATGATGACTACCAGACGCAAATACTTGAATAACCTTAGAAAATATATGCAACACATAGTACGTGCCTGTAAAATTTGACGGTTGCCCTCGATTTCCCTGGGATTCCATCATCAGATCATGACTTGTTGACAATGGGACCACCTCAGGAGTATACCCTTTCAAATAAAAAAAAAATGATAATCGGTCTACAATTGACGGAGTAATCGATGTACATACATAAAAAAAAATACATACAGTGGAACGTAGAACCTCCTCCTTTTTTTGAAGTCGGTTAAAAAGCTTGGAGCGTTGAAGCGCGTTGGTTAGGCGAAAAAAGGCATCACGCCTTATTGACACAAAAAACCTTTATTGGGATTGTCTAAAAAAATTACCTATTCATTTTTATTGTACAGAAAAGTCGATTATAAGAAACAGGTTTCGGTATTTTCTCATATTTAATTCAGGCTTTTTTTTTACTATTTTGGCTAGTGACGTTGGCGCTTATTTAATACAGTAATCATAAATTATTTTTACAAAATGAAACATCGGAAGTCTCTTTCTAACAAAAAGTGATAGAACGAGACGTCCGCTTGTAAATTGTAACTTGTAGCTTAGCTTTATTTATAAAATCACGGCCCAGGCCCTAAACTATGAAGTGCAAAATTCGAACTTCGTGTCGTGCCGTCCCGCTCACGCTAATATGATTTAATACGAGAGCGAGCGGGACGATACGATACGAACTTCGATTTTCGAATTTCGTAGTCGTCCCCCAGAGTTACAAAAACTCTTGCTGAAAGATTTTTTTTCATACACTAAAAAAAACAACCAAAAGCCTGTCGGAGTCCATGCTCGCCGAGGCCGATTTTATAAAGCTACAAGCTACAATTTTACACACATTTTACAGATGTACTACAACTACAAACTGGCAACTTTGTTTGAAAAATATATTGAAAAACTGTTAATGTAGCCAGTTTATTGAAGCATATAAAATTTTAATTTGTAGCTTATTAAAGTCGGCCCTCGGCTTCGTTTCTTGAAGCTTATTAGACTAATAATATTTGTGTTTTGTCTCGTAAATTACAAGACAAAATGAAACAAAACACAAATACCATTAGCCTAATAAGCTTCCCAAAATGGGTACAGGCCTTCATCACAGCTGCGGGCGAGGTGCTACCTGTATACCTGGGCCGTGTTTTATAAAACTACAAGTTACAATTTACAAACGGAAGTCTCTTTCTATGTTATATGTCATTTGAGTTTGACGTGACTTGGCTTCGGCCTTAATAAACATTTAAGTTTATTATTACAATAACCTAACCAACTTAAAATTAAAAACAGAAAACCCGACTGCAATTCCGGGAAACAATATACCGTATGTCACTTCCACAACTGAAACGATTCTAATGACACCTCACATATTGAAATCCGTCATGCGGTTTAAACTCTAGAGCGTGCCAAAGAATTAGACATACATACATATGCTCGAAAAAAATAACCCTCCTTGGGCAGTCTGGTAAAAAAAAGAAAAGGCTTTCAGACAAAAAAACAGCAGACATGGCTGTGTGGACTTCGTCTCCTTTGCCTATCCCTGAAGGGATAAAAAAAATTGAGTTTGACATTGACTGACAGATGAATAATATCGAGACTATTTTGTTCGTAATTGTCGGATGATATTTTTGTTTTTTAGCCTACATAATGATTAATCACGACATAATGAGTAATCACGGCGATGAAGATTTTGAACCCGCAACGGTTGATGTGTATAGAATTGATCGGGACTACGCGATAATGCGTTTCTTTGAGCACATTGAAAGTTCAGATTTAGTCGCTTTTATTGAACAAGATTTTAAGGATATTGAGAAGGACTTTCAAGCAGATCAATTTAGAGTTTTCGTCTTCTAAGCCTGCCGTGCCGCGGAGCACGATGTAGCTAAAATGTTCGAATTGCGATTGAAATCTATAAAAAATAGATAGACTACAACAAGCAGGCAAAACGGTTTGCGCGCTGCTCGAGGGAGGTTAAGGTTACACTGTTCAGAGCTTATTGTGCCTCCCTCAATACGTGCATATATCTAACCCTTACTTTAAGTCAAACTAACAACATATGTATCAAAGGAACATGAAATAAATGAATTTTAATTTAATTGAAAATTTAAAAACTGACACCAAACATAGCTTGGCAACTTGAGAATTAGGTCTTGGAAATTATTCGATTCTTTAATTCATAATCGGCATAAACCTGATGTTGAGAAGCTACATTATTTGTTGATATGCATTCAAGGTCCCTCTTATGACTTACTTAAAAGTTTTCCTTTCTCGGGAGACAGTTTGTCCTAATGCTTGAAACCTTCTCTAAATACCTACTATAATAAAAAGAGACAAATCCCAATTGTTTATTATGAAAAGATGCTTCATTGTGAGTCCACCAATAATAAAAAATAATTTGGATCGAGTCTTGGATATTTAATGAAAACTTAAATAAAGTATATATGTATTGTGGAATTTTGACTTAAGTACCCGATAAGAACTTTATGCTTTTTTATTTGTTGTGATCGAAATTGACTCTGCTATTGATATTCCTAAGTTTGAAGATTTACAAAATTTCATTGAAAAGAGAAGCAAGGCTGTAGAAAAATTGGGTATTTGTTACTTATGAGTTACACAAGTAAACCAGTTATTAGAAATAAATCTTCGCTTGTGGTGCCAATGGTGCCTGTATGTGTGTGTTTGTGTTCCATGTGTATAACTGCTGGGTCATGAGTTGGAAAAGTGCCCTAATTTTGTAAATTTATCTCCATCTGAGAGGTTGTCGGTAGTAAAAGTAAAACAATTGTGCATGTTATGTCTGCATTCATCTCATATAGTGAAGAATTGCAAATCTGTCTCTCGTTGTAGTGGTTACAGGTTAAGTAAAAAATATTACGAGCTTGTGTTTTTGATATGTCTTCGTCACAATGATTAAGATCAAAATAAAGTTAAATGAAAAAATAGCAATAACTTATTAATAGAGTCATTAGAATAAAATCTGATAATTGGAAATTGTTACGAAAACCTATTCCTCGAAATGGATTTTGAATTAGCATAGGCAGTCAAAAAATGGTAAGTACATCCCAATTTCGGACAGCTTATGTCAACTTTATGGATGACTACCTACTTAAAGTGTGTTTTTATTGTAGAACATAGGTAGGCTGTAAATTACAGAGTGGTTTGTTAAGTACATTTATGATCTTCTATGTCTTGGCAATGGGCACGTACAAAACATTACATAGGTAAAATTAAAATTGATGTTTAAAATTAAAATTGAAATTATGCAAGGTATTTACCAATACGTATAATAATTTATGAAATTGTGAAGTCACATTTATAATTTATAACAGTAATCAGAAATAGAATACTTAATAGCATTTATTAATAAGTAATGTCAGCAATTTCTGTTTAAAACTTGGCATAGGCAACAGTTTCAAATCTCATGGAAGCTTATTGTATATCTTGCACCCTAGATAAAAAATATTTTTGCGCATCTGAGAGTCGAGCACGACTCGTCGAATCCTGCGTAACGTTACAGTTATCGTAAGATCGAGAAACCTCATACTAAATTTTAGTTCCAAATACGCTCCCGGGCGGGCGCTGTTCCAAACGTCATACAAACTCGACAACGTTTACTATTCGATTTTACGTAACGTAGGATTCGAAAAGTCATGCTCAACCCACACTGCCGTATTTGTTGACGGAACACAAATTTCTCGATTAAGTACTCCTTAGAACCCCCTCGATCGAGTGAAGGTGATCTCGCGCCAAGTCGAGTAGAACAAAGAGGCACGGTCGTATCTGGGAGCACGGTAGTGCCCCCGCCAAGTCGTCATCCTTATCTCGAAGGCATTCAGGCCATTTTCAACATCTTGTAACTTTGTGCTGGCTAAAGCTAGAACCCTGAATTGGCTGAATTTATAGGGCATAATGTGACACATGTAAGTATACCTATTTAATAACATTCAGTTTAAACTTGTAAGTAGTTTAAAAACTATTGCCCGTCAAAGTTCCTTAGTTTTGTCACTGACACACTCACTAACTGACTGATTATCATAATTCAAAGGTACTTCTAGCAGACCAACAAGCTCCAAATTTTAAACGTAAGTAAGTTAATTCGTTTTTAGCATTGATGTAGAAAAATTTGGTATACTTACCTACTTAACGATGATTTTTAACCGACTTCAAAAAAGGAGGAGGTTCTACGTTCCACTGTATGTATGTTTTTTTTTATATATGTATATCGATTACCCCGTCAAATAAAGACCGATTTTGAAAATTCTTCTATTCGAAAGGGTATACTCCTGAGGTGGTCCCAAAAAAGTAATACCGCCTTCAAAAAAAATTCAGAAAAAAAAACGTAAAATAATCCTCTAAAGCCTAAAGTTTTATGGCCTAGCACTAAGTAAGTAGCAGGGTGGTCCCAAAACAGTAATAACGCCTTCAAAAAAAACCTAGAAATAAAACGTAAAATAATCCTCTAAAGCCTGAAGTTTTATGGCCTAGCACTAAGTAAGTATAACCAACCAACAAACTAACCAACTAACCAATCAACCAATCAACCAACCAACTAACTAACTAACCAACTAACAAACTATCAAACTACCAAACTAACCAAGTATCAAACTACCAAACTAACCAACTAACCAAGTATCAAACTATCAAAATACCAAACTAACCATCTAACCAACTATCAAACTATCAAACTACCAAACTAACCAAGTATCAAACTATCAAACTAACCAACTAACCAAGTATCAAACTATCAAACTACCAAACTAACCAACTAACAAACTATCAAACTACCAAACTAACCATATAACCAACTATCAAACTATCAAACTACCAAACTAACCAAGTATCAAACTATCAAACTACCAAATTAACCAACTAACAAACTATCAAACTACCAAACTAACCAACTAACCAACTATCAAACTAACCAACTATCAAACTATCAAACTAACCAACTAACCAAGTATCAAACTATCAAACTACCAAACTAACCAACTATCAAACTATCAAACTACCAAAATAACCAACTATCAAACTAATCAACTAACCAACTAACTAACCAACAAACTAACTAACTAACCAACCAACCAACTAATTAACGTACAAACCAACTAACCAACCAACCAACCAACCAACCAACCATCAAACTAACCAACTAACCAACCAACCAACCAATCGACTAACCAACCAACCAAGTAATTAACCAATAAACCAACTAACCAACCAACCAACCAACCAACCAACCAACCAACCAACCAACCAACCAACCAACCAATCAACCAACCAACCAACCAACCAACCAACCGACCAACCAACCAACCAACCAACCAACCAACCAACCAACCAACCAACCAACCAACCAACCAACCAACCAACCAACAAACTAACCAACTAAACAACCAACCAACCAATCAACTAACCAACTAACAAACTAACCAAGTATCAAACTATCAAACTACCAAACTAACCAAGTATCAAACTATCAAACTACCAAACTAACCAAGTATCAAACAATCAAACTACCAAACTATCCAACTAACCAACTATCAAACTACCAAACTACCCAACTAACCAAGTATCAAACTATCAAACTAACCAACTATCAAACTACCAAACTAACCAGTTAACCAAGTATCAAACTATCAAACTAACCAACTAACCAACCAACTAACTAACAAACTAACCAACTAACCAACCAATTAACCAACAAACCAACTAACCAAATAACCAACCAACCAACTAACCAACCAACCAATCAACCAACCAATCAACCAACTAACTAACAAACTATCAAACTACCAAACTAACCAACTAACCAACTAACCAACTATCAAACTACCAAACTAACGAACTAACCAAGTATCAAACTACCAAACTAACCAACTAACCAAATATCAAACTACCAAACAAACCAACTAACCAATCAACCAACCAACTAACCAAATAACCAACCAACCAAATAACCAAACAAACTAACCAACTAACCAACCAACCAATCAACCAACCAACTAACAAACTAACCAACTAACAAACTATTAAACTACCAAACTAACCAACTATCAAACTACCAAACTAACCAACTAACCAAGTATCAAACTACCAAACTAACCAACTAACCAAGTATCAAACTATCAAACTACCAAACTAATCAACTAACCAACTATCAAACTACCAAACTAACCAACTAACCAAGTATCAAACTACCAAACTAACCAACTTACCAAGTATCAAACTATCAAACTACCAAACTTACCAACTATCAAACTATCAAACTACAAAACTAACCAACTTTCAAACTAACCAACTAACCAACCAACAAACTAACAAACTAACCAACCAACCAACCAACAAACTAACTAACCAAGTAACTAACCAACCAATCAACCAACCAACCAACCAACTAATTACCCACAAACCAACTAACCAACCAACCAACCAACCAACCAACCAACCAACCAACAAACTAACTAACTAACCAACCAACCAACTAATTAACGAACAAACCAACTAACCAACCAACCATCAAACTAACCAACTAACAAACAAACCAACCAATCAACTAACCAACCAACCAACTAATTAACCAACAAACCAACTAACCAACCAACCAACCAACCAACCAACCAACCAACCAACCAAGCAACAAACTAACCAACTAACCAACCAACCAACCAATCAACTAACCAACTAACAAACTAACCAAGTATCAAACTATCAAACTACCAAACTAACCAACAATCAATTTTGTATGGTGGCCATCTTGTTTTCGCCATTTTGAAAAAACTTTGACCGGCTCACCCATTGATTGGCTGTTCTAAACAATTTTAGTTTCGGGCAAACTCGGTAGGTCAAGTCGTTACAGAGAGCTACCCCATGTGTCGGGTCAGTTTCCAAGTTCAGGTCGATTTCATATTTTTTTGTTGGTCGTGGCGGCATTTCTGATGTGATGGTGTATAGAGTCGAACCCAACCTCTAAAGGTTGCTACAAAACAACAGTAAGTCAGTGAGTCACACATAACATTGTATGGCGGCCATCTTGGAAAATTGAGAAATCGAAAAAATAATTATGGCGTTGAATACCGTGGCCTTCAAGAGCCCTGGATGCAAAATTTCAATCGAATCGAACAAAAAAAAATTTTGCCGCCATTTTGAATCCGCCATCTTGGAAAAAAAAATAGCTTCATTAGATTACCCTTCCTATTTTGAACAACATTAGTTCAAGCACCTTATATCTATCTAGACTGGCCTCTGAGATATTCGCTTTTCAATTTTGTATGGCGGCCATCTTGTTTTAGCCATTTTGAAAAACTTTGACCGGCTTACCCATTGGCTAGCTGTTCTGAGCGACTTTAGTTCCGGGCAAACTCGGTAGGTCAAGTCGTCGCGGAGAACTACTCATGTGTCTGGTCAATTTCCACATTCAGGTCAATTTCATACTTTTTTAGTGGTCGAGGCGGCATTTCTGATGCGATGTTGTAGAGAGTTGTACCCCACCCTTCATGGGTTCTTCAAAACAGCATGTCAGTGAGCCAGATTTTCCATCGTATGGCGGCCATCTTGGAAAATTGAAAAATCGAAAAACTAATTACGGCGTTTGATTCAGTGGCCCTCGAGAGCCCTGGATGCAAAATTTCAATAGGATCAGAGTAAAAAAAAAAAACGCCGCCATTTTGAATCCGCCATCTTGAAAAAAAATATATCCCGATAGATTACCCCTCCCACCCTGAATGACATTTGGTCGAGCACCTGTCATCCATCTCGACTGGTTTGCGAGATAATCGCGTTTCAATTTTGTATGGCGGCCATCTTGTTTTCGCCATTTTGAAAAGATTTTGACCGGCTCACCCATTGGCTGGCTGTTCTGAGCGACTTTAGTTTCGGGCAAACTCGGTAGGTCGAGCCGTTGCAGAGAGCCGCTACCAGAGTCAGGTTACTTTCCACGTTCAGGTCAATTTCGTATTTTTCCTGGGGTCGGGGCGGCATTTTGGATACGGTGGTGTATACAGTTCCACCCCACCCCTCGTGGTTTCTTCAAAACAGCATGTCAGTGAGTGAGTGAGTCAGTGGGTATCGAGCTATATATATTATAAAATAACTAGTAATTCGCGTGGGGGCCGCGGGGCCCGAGGGCCCCGCGGATGGTTCCCTGCCACCTTTTTTTTTCTAACCTTATCTATTTTTTCCTTTATGCGTTTATAGACGTGTCTTTTTTTAACTATAATCTCACCAATAAATTGACCCCCATCTCACTTGATGGTATAGGACGGTATAGAATTAGTTTGTATTAACATTTATTTTTATGTTACGATGGTATGGTACTTTGGTTCGTTGATTCAGTTCTGAAGGATCGCAGTTCTAACCTAACCTACTTTCCTGGTAGCCATTCGGTTCTGAAGGATCGCAGTTCTAACCTAACCTAACCTACTTTCCTGGTAGCGATTCGGTTCTGAAGGATCGCAGTTCTAACCTAACCTAACCTACTTTCCTGGTAGCGATTCGGTTCTGAAGAATCGCAGTTCTAACCTAACCTTCTTTTCTGGTAGCGATTCGGTTCTGAAGGATCGCAGTTCTAACTTAACCTAAGCTACTTTCCTGGTAGCGATTCGGTTCTGTAGGATCGCAGTTCTAACCTAACCTTATCTACTTTCCTGGTAGCGATTAGGTTCTGAAGGAGCGCAGTTTTAACCTAACCTACGTTACTGGTAGCGATTCGGTTCTGAAAGATCGCAGTTCTAACCTAACCTAACCTACTTTCCTGGTAGCGATTCGTTTCTGCAGGGTTCGCAGTTCTAACCTAACCTAACCCACTTTTCTGGTAGCGATTCTTTTCTGTAGGGGTCACAGTTTTAACCTAACCTAACCTACTTTCCTGGTAGCGATTCGGTTCTGAAGGATCGCAGTTTTAACCTAACCTAACCTACTTTCCTGGTAGCGTTTCGGTTTTGAAGGATCGCAGTTCTAACCTAACCTAACCTAACCTACTTTCCTGGTAGGGATTCGGTTCTGAAGGATCGCAGTTCTTACCTAACCTAACCCACTTTTATGGTAGCGATTCGTTTCCTTGAGGAGCCCGCGGAGGGTTCACTGCCACCCTGTTTTTTTTTAATATTTATGATACTAATAACTCTTTCAAGAACACCATATCATATAACAAGCATGACAGAAAAAAAAGCACAAGGAAAGTAAAAGGTAACGATAGGCGGCCTTCTCGCAACAGAGCGATCACTACTCGGTAACTATAATGGAAAGAAGGTAAGAACAGATTAAAGCAGGTGGTGCTACACTCGCGGTCAAATAAAACGGGTCAGCGACAAAATCCTCTGTATCTTGCAATTTAATAATGGTACATGCATAAAAATAACTTTATATTAAAGTTAATTTTAATACCGTATGATATAAAACCTTGAATATTACATATAACGTGAACATTAAGAACAAATTTAAAAATGCTCGAATTTGGTAATAAATTCAAATCACGTTTGTTTTACTTTTGCTTTCTTCTCGCTTTTGATTTCAATTTGTTAAATCAAAATGATAAAAGGCAGTCATTGCCGTCTTTCACGGTCATTATTGAATTACTATCATGTCGCTAACACAAGATGAATGTACACGTATCGTCACTGTGCTGTAAGAAGGCAGAAGTCAGAGAAGTACAGCGAGAGTAACAGGCGTGTCACTTTCTACGGTGCAGAGAGTCGTCCAACGTAACTGAGAAACTGGGCTAAACATAAAAAGACCAGGAACCGCAGACCGAGATGTACCAAGGCTCGAGAGGATCGATTTATTGTTACGAGCATGCTACGAAATCGGCACCTCACGGCACTTGAAGTAACAAATCAACTTCGAGAGACCCGAAGAGACGACGTAAGCAATCGGACTGTGAGGCGGCGGCTCCAAGAAGCCAATTCGACCCCACGTAGACCCGCAAATGGCCCAAATTGTGAAAGGAAACACCGAGTAGCAGCCAGCGAACATGCACAATGGGGAGACGAAGAATGGGTAAGAGTAATGTTTTGTGACGAATCCAGATTTATGCTCTATGCAAATGATGGGCGGCGAAGAGTCTACCGACGACCATGGGAACTTTTTATTCCAGCTTGTTTTGAGGAAAAAGTATCGTTCGACGGTGGATCTGTTATGGTTTGGGCTGCGGTCTCTTCAGAGAGTCGCACGGAGTTAGTGCTGAGAGAAAATGGTACGCTAAATAATGTAAGATATGTAGAAGAGATCTTTGATGAGCATGTTGGCCCATACTTAGTGATTATGGGTGAATATTCCATATTCATGCATGACAACGCTAGGCCACATACAGCACAAATCGTAAATGAGTATTTTCAAGACGTTGGCATCAATTGCATGGACTGGCCCTCGAGAAGCCCTTACTTAAATCCGATTGAGCACGCTTGGGACGAGCTTGGGAGGTGCATAAGACAACAGAACCCCGCTCCAGCTACACTTAGAGATCTGAAACATGCGTTAGTGGAAGAATGGACCAATATCCTGCAACATCGCTTAAGAATTTTATAAACAGCATGCCTAATCATCTGACAGCTGTAAGAAGGGCCCGTGGAAGCAATACGAAGTATTCATTTTGTTTTTGTGCGGTATGTGAGGAAACGTCTTTTGATTTTCCTAAGCAATAATTGTTGGCATTTTGTTTCTTATGTAATTTTAATAAACAAACAAATAACGTTTTCTACATTTAATGTTATTTTATTAACTAACAAATTATCTCCAACATACGGTTTAATCCATGCCGCTAGCTCTATTACTTTAGGAGATATTCTAGTTTTTCGTAGTAACCCGTATTATTTGACCGCGAGTGTATTTAGAAAGTTTTTAGGTAACGAATTTATAGCAGGTAGGTACACTAAAAAAAATACGTAATAAGCATAAAATACACATAAATGATGATAACAGATACATACATTAAATACTATAGATTGATTTTTAAATTCAGCCACAAAACTCACGTACCTACAAGTTGACAGATAGTGCTCGTTCAGCATAGTTTTAATTAAAGGCAAAAATTTTGCGGTCTTTAGGCTTATATTGTATTTCTAACCTTAAGTATTTACTTTTTCGTCATATTTTATAGCCCTTTATATATACTGTAGCACACTCAGACATTCCCACATTGTCTTTGTTAACTTTAAAAAAAGTAAGTGATATATCCAGTATATCTACGTCAGGCGATACATTTTGCGACGTTACACTGCTATACGAACTATCTTAAGGTCACTAAAGGCGTTGGAAATAAATTCATAAGAAACTTGGAGCGCGTTGGGCTAGGCGGAAAAAAGCGTTACGCCTTATTCACAAATGAGATTGTCAAAAAATCGTTTTTTTTTTCATCGTAAAGAAAAGCCAATTACTTGTAGGAGCCTAATTTTGACATTTAGTCATATAATTCAGTCCTTTTCAAAATAATTTTTTGACGCAAAAAGAGGGGTATTATAAGTTTGACCGCTGTGCGTGTCTGTGTGTTTGTGTATCTGTCTGTAGCACCGTAGCTCTTAAACGGTTGGACCGATTTGAATGCGTGTTTTTATTTGAAAGCTGGTTTTCCAGCGATGGTTCTAAGATGTGTTTCATCAAATTCGCTTTAGTTGTTTTTGAGATATTAGATTTTAAAATTAAAATGTCATGGGGGTTTTTTCAAGTTCAAATCAAAAACGTGAGAGCCCGTTGATGTCTTCAGTATGGCAAAATTCGGTAACCAGAATCTAATATCTTGGAAAGTGAATGATATGTAAAAAGTGTCAAAAAAAATTAATTTGAAAAACCTCAGACGAAAAAAAACCTGTAAAAAGTTAAATACGAAATTGGTACTAAATTGAAGAACTGTGTTAACTTTTGCGCAGTCGGCTGCCTTAGGTACCTAATGAGGGCCTACAAATACAAAAAGACGGCACCCGACTGCGCAAATGATAACATAGTTCCTAATTAAAGGACCAACCCCAGAAATTCCATTTCTTTTCTTTTTATAGGTTTTTATTCTCAGCTAATTGTGAGTTGGCGGAGGTAATCGAATTATGAATACATTTTTTTCGTCTCAAACTGAAAAGCATTTTTGAAATCTTATTATGCACGCATTGTTACGAAACAATAAATTAACAACTCGCACAGATTTTTTTATGAAAATAGCTGTAATAATAAAGAAATTATAAACGTTTTTGCATTTGGACTTTCTCGTGTAAACCTACGATTTTCGAGTTGGCGAAGTGTTCATTGGAAG
This sequence comes from Clepsis dumicolana, assembly GCA_963691665.1. NCBI lineage: Eukaryota > Metazoa > Arthropoda > Insecta > Lepidoptera > Tortricidae > Clepsis > Clepsis dumicolana. The sequence continues at coordinate 2,679,892 of OY829534.1, read as the reverse complement.
TGATGAAAAGGTTTCCATACAAATTGTCGTGGATTGAAAACCTATAGGGTGCTTACAGTAGTCCTAGAAACTTGAAATAATTTATTGAATCAGGCGTTACTTTGCGGAGGTCCATATTTATGAACTAAAAACAATTACTTTGCTCACCCGCGACCACTAATGACAAATAGTTATATCTGTGCGGCAAATGTATGTTTCCATGCAACACCTCCGCCTCCACTGCTACACGAATCAACACATGCCACACAGACCCAACTATCACCACCACCACTAAACTAAACGCTGACGCGTTTCGGCACTCTCCACGAGGCCATTGACGAAGCACAACAACAACCGCTCAACATGCCACCACTTCTACTACAGTGGTTGTAGTGGTGCATGGAAACATGCATTTGCCGCACAGATATAACTATTTGTCATTAGTGGTCGCGGGTGAGCAAAGTAATTGTTTTTAGTTCTAGAAACTTGAAATTTGGGATGAAGGTTGACGTTCGCGGACGGGCATTCCATAATATCTTTTTGGCATAGTAGGCTCGCTTATTTGGGGCAGTATTAGCAAGTGCTGGTCGGAATAATTTTCCAAACAACTCTACCTATAATGTCATCATAAATTTTATGACATGTTTAAGCGTAGGTACCAGCCCTCCACTGTGTACAGCTAGTTTTGCCTTTTTCGACATGAACCTAAGATGGACGTGTGCTAAATTTTCTCGTAAACCATACTTATACTACGGGGAAGGAGGAGTAAAACAGGATGTTTATTGTTAGAAATAATAGTAGCAAGTAATAAAAAAATACTTACCTACATTTCCGAGAGAGTCCAACAGTTTATTTTCCTACAAATCTTATGTCCTATCGAAGAGAAAGGAAAGATACAGTACAACACCCGGTAATGCCAACAAATACAAATGCATTGGGGCCGTTCTACTTTGCTTGCTACTTAGCGTATTGTTGTCCCCTTCATACATTGGAATATAGTTTAAAATTTGCATTTAGTAGGGTTAATACTGTGTTTAAGGACGCCATGGCAATTTTATTACTAATTACTGATATTAAGTAAGTAAGTAAGTAAACAACGATGAATTTTCTTACAAACCAGCTTCTCTCACGAGAGGAGGGGAAGAACAGGTTGTTTGTTGCTAGAAATAACAGTAGCAAGTGTTACGCATTTGATTACTGACATTTCCTATAGTATCTAACTGTTTATTCTCTTACCGACCCTTATCTCCTATCGGAGAGAAGAGGAAGATACAGTAGAGCTCCCGGTAATGCCAGCAAACACAAATGTAGTGCGGCCAACCTACTCTGCTTGTTTCTTTGCATATATTGTTTTCCCCTTCATAACTAACCAACAAACCATTTAACCAACTAACGAACAAAGGAACGTCTCTGGCCTACTCTGGATCGTCATAAAAATAAATAAACTAAACCTAACCGACTCTACTCCGGGTGCCCCGATCCCGAGTCAATTCCGTGTACCTAATTTTTAAAAAACCGGCCAAGTGCGAGTCGGACTCGCACACGAGGGTTCCGTAGAAAGATTTTACCGCTTTTCCCCAGTGTTTTAAGATTCCAGTGTTAGCAGTGCCCTGCTCCTAAGCAAAATGTACGTTGTGTGGGGTCAACTTAAATTGCTCTGCGAAATCTACAGAGAGACATAAAAATTTAAGATTTTGAGACTTTTCTGAGTAGTTGTGCTATTCATATCAAATTTCAAGTTTCTCGGACAAGTGGAAGTACCCTTTAGGTTTTCGGATTTCGGCAATTTGTACGGAAATAGCCTTTTTATTGACTGTATCTTTTGATTGCGTTGACTTAGAGGTTTGATTTTTTCACAGCTCAAGGGCCCGCAGGGTTGAGTGTTTGATATTAATATCAGCATGCTACCTCTACGCGTTCCAGAGAAAAAGGGTTATTTTTTTTCCTTTTGAGGTACGGAACCCTAAAAATAATCTAACTGTATCAAATGTACTGTCATTGAAACGTATTATCAAGCAACACCGATGAAACGATTTTCTTTGTAATAAGAATTTTGGGAACTGAAACTTACATTGAATAAAAATCAGATTAAAAAAAACCGCGATTCAATCAATTTTATACGGCAGCCAACTTGTTTTGGCATTTAAAAAAAATTTCACCAGCTCATCCTTCCGCCGGCTGTTCTGAATGATTTTAGTTCCAGACAAACTCGATAGGTGATGACATTACGAAGCGCCGCTACCTGTGTTGAATTATTTTTCATGTTCAGGTCGTTTTTGTATTTTTTGGTACTTGTACTTATAGAATTTCAGATACGATGGTGTACAAAGTCGAACCCTACCTCTAAAGGTTTCTATAAAACAACAGTGAGGTGAGACGTTACATTGTAAGACGACCATCTTGGAAAATTTCGGAACTGAAAAACAAATTACGACGTTACCGTTGCATTCGGTCGCCTTAAAGAGCCCCGGAAGCGAAGTTTCGGCATGCTCGGATTAAAAAAAAATCCGCTATTCAAACAATTTTGTATGGCAGCCATCTTTTTTTGGCCTTTAAAAAAAAAATCATCCGCTCTTACTTCGGTCGGCTGTTCTGAGAGACTTTAGTTTCGTGTAAACTCGATTGGTGAAGTCGTTGCGGAGAGCTACCCCATGTGTCGGGTCAGTTTCCAAGTTCAGGTCGATTTCATATTTTTTTGTTGGTCGTGGCGGCATTTTTGATGCGATGGTATATAGTGTCGAACCCAACCTCTAAAGGCTGCTACAAAACAAAAATAAGTCAGCGAGTCAGACATAACATTGTATGGCGGCCATCTTGGAAAATTGAGAAATCGAAAAAATAATTATCACGTTGAATATTGTGGCCTTCAAGAGCCCTGGATGCAAAATTTCAATCGAATCAAAGAAAAAAAATTTTCGCCGCCATTTTGAATCAGCCATCCTGGAAAAAAAAATTGCTTCATTAGATTACCCTTTTTATTTTGAACAACATTAGCTCAAGCACCTTATATCTATCTAGACTGTTTTGCGAGATAATCGCTTTTCAATTTTGTATGGCGGCCATCTTGTTTTCGCCATTTTGAAAAACTTTGACCGGCATACCCATTGGCTGGCTGTTCTGAGCGACTTTAGTTCCGGGCAAACTCGGTAGGTCAAGTCGCCGCGGAGAACTACTCATGTGTCAGGTCAATTTCCACATTCAGGTCAATTTCATACTTTTTTAGTACTAGTACTACCAAACTAACCAACTAACCAAGTATCAAACTACCAAACTAACCAAGTATCAAACTATCAAACTACCAAACTAACCAACTCACCAACTATCAAATCACCAAACTAACCAACTAACCAAGTATCAAACTATCAAACTAACAAACTATCAAACTACCAAACTAACCAAGTTTCAAACTATCAAACTACCAAACTAACCAACTAACCAACTGTCAAACTACCAAACTAACCAACTAACCAACTATCAAACTACCAAACTAACCAACTAACCAAGTATCAAACTATCAAACTAACCAACTATAAAACTGTCAAACTACCAAACTAACAACTAACCAAGATTCAAACTATCAAACTACCAAACTAACCAACTAACCAACTATCAATCTATCAAACTAACCAACTATCAAACTATCAAACTATCAAACTATCAAACTATCAAACTATCAAACTATCAAACTACCAAACTAACCAATTAACCAAGTATCAAACTATCAAACTAACCAACTAACCAACCAACAAGCTCACAAACTAACAAACTAACCAACCAACAAACCAACTAGCCAAATAACCAACAAACAAACCAACCAACCAAAACATCAACCAACCAACCAACCAACCAACTAATCAGCCAACTATCAAACTAACAAACTATCAAACTACCAAACTAACCAAGTTTCAAACTATCAAACTACCAAACTAACTAACTAACCAACTGTCAAACTACCAAACTAACCAACTAACCAAGTATAAAACTACCAAACTAACCAACTAACCAAGTATCAATCTATCAAACTACCAAACTAACCAACTAACCAACTATCAAACTACCAAACTAACCAACTAACCAAGTATCAAACTACCAGACTAACCAATAAACAAACTATCAAACTACCAAACCAACCAACTAACCAACTATCAAACTACCAAACTAACCAACTAACAAACTATCAAACTACCAAACTAACCAACTAACCAACTATCAAACTACCAAACCAACCAACTAACAAACCATCAAACTACCAAACTAACCAACGAACCAATTATCAAACTAACAAACTGAGCAACTAACCAAGTATCAAACTATAAAACTAAAAAATAATCAACTTACCAACTAACCAACCAACCAACCAACCAACCAACCCACCAACAAACAAACCAACCAACCAAAACACCAACCAACCAACCAACCAAAACACCAACCAACCAACCAACCAACCAACTAACAAACTAACCAAATAACCAACCAACAAACTAACCAACAAACCAACAACCAATCAACCAACCAACTAACAAACTAACCAAATAACCAACCAACCAATCTAACAAAACAAAACTATCAAACTACCAAACTAACCAACTGTACGATGTACATGATATCATTTTGCGCACGCTCAGCAAGTTTCCTTTTAGTTGCCTTGTAACAGCATGGGCGCGAGTTCACGACAGCCTTTCTTAGTGTGCGCACACATTTTACTTATTATAATTAAATTGTGATTATAATAAACAATTAATATTCTGCATCAAGTTTTTATTATCTCAACAAGAGCAAGACATCAACAAGTATCAAGAACTCATACATAAAAGTGGTCCTTCGAACCGTGAATTGGTGTTTTTTATGGTTTCCTTGAATGATAGCGAATCGGTCCGTCGGCTTCCCACAAGCGGGTCTCACCGGTCGGATTGAGAAGGCGCATATATCATTCGAGGATATACATACTAAGCAACCAGTAAGCCAAGGAAAGCAAGTCCTATCAAAGGTTTAACAAGCTATCAAGATAACAAGCTATCAAGTGAAAGGAATTACTGTCGGAACACGAAAATATTTCTATCAAGATAATAAGTCAAATATTATAACGAATAATATATAAATAAAGTACGTACGAAAATCAAGAAACAAGACAAATCAACAAGAATTAACAGCACTCGACATGGAGCCTGTGTTAGAAAATCAAAAACTGTTAATAAACACAATACAGCAGCTGCGGACCAATTTCAAGAAAGATGGTCCCGAACGCAAGACGGCCGACAATGTGAAGCGGCGTATAGAAACATTAGATTCGCATTGGAACGAATTTCAAAGTAATCATAATATTTTGACAAAAAATCTTCCCTTAGAGCATGATTACATCAAGGGAGCATATTATCAAGAAACAAAAAACATTTACTTCGAGACACGGGAACTGATGAATAAAGCAATTTTAATAAAACCAGCCACGCCCTTGATCATACAGAAGCCAGCAGGGGCCGCGGGGGGCTCTCCAGTTAGCTCACCATCCGGAACAAGAATGGAGACCAATATTTGGGATCATCAGAAACAACCTATATCTAGGGGTATAAACAGCAAGCTAGACGACATGATAAAAAAGCAAATGAGTAATTTCAAGGCTTTTGCTCGAACCGTAGGGAGTATTCAGGTGGATGATATACACGAGAAGTGGGAGTTTGAAGATACTTTAAATTCCATAAAGGCTCGCTGGAACGCGATAGACACCGCGCACTGGGAAATAGACAGTGAACTAGATGGAACCAACCAAGAGTATGAACGATTATTTAGTGAACAAGAACAGCGATATAATGACATAAAACGGGCCATAAATAGCAAGTTATGGTCTGTTTCTCATCGAGAAAAATCCACACCTCAGTTAGATATACCAATATTTTCTGGAAACTACCAACAGTGGGTGTCCTTTAAGGATCTCTTCTGTGAAGCGGTGCACAATAATCCTTCGCTGTCAAGCGCGCAAAAAATGCAGTTCCTCAAGGGCAAGTTGAAGGGTGAGGCAGAGCGCTTAATTCAGCACTTACAAATTAGTTCTGAAAATTACCTAGCAAGTTGGGAAATTCTGAACCATCGCTATCATAATCAGAAATTAATTTTTACGTCACACATGAACACCTTGATGAACATTCCGGTGATGCAGCATAGCTCGGCAGTGCAAATCAAACGACTACATGATGTAATCAAAGAATGTTTAAACGCTATCAAGAACCTAGGCGTCCAGATAGACACATGGGATCCTATACTCATACACATCTTGAATCAAAAATTAGACGCAGATACACACAAAGATTACATGGAGTCGTTGCAGCGCCCAAGAGATTTACCAGAGATGAGCGACTTTTTGTTATTTCTGGAAAATAAGTTCACCGCTATGGAATCTTTACGCCGCAAACAAGAAACTGGTCAAAAATCTACCATGAGCGTCCCTACAAATTCAACAAAACCAGAAAAATATAATTTTAGACCTTATCACTCGAGCAACAAGGCTATTTCTCAAGCAAGCCAATATGGGAGAAATATTAAATTAAATTGCGCAATATGCAACAGTAATGAACATAGAATTTATTACTGCGGAAGATTCCTGGAAATGGCACCGTCAGTAAAACGACAAACAATTGCGAAACTTAACTTTTGCAATAACTGCTTGTTCAGTCACAATGGCAAGCCATGCACATCAAATAACCGATGCCGCGAATGTAACGGGAATCATAACACAATTTTACATGACGCTTTCGCACGGCATAGCAACATGACACCCGGTCTCGCGCTATACAAGATGCCGCCGACCGCTAGTACGGAGAAAACGAATTTACACGTGGCGCAACCAGATGAAATACAAGAATCATTACTCGCGACTGCCCTAATCCAAGTATGGGGAGCTGATGGAGTACCTAGAATAATGCGCGCCATCATTGATCAAGGGTCGCAAATCTCCCTTGTTACCGAGCACGCGGCGCAAATATTAGGCCTTCCCCGTCAAAAATGCAATGGAGTAATTACTGGGGTTGGGACCAAGGACACCACCTGTAAAGCAAAATTAAGTATTAGCTGCAGTTCATTGTCTGAAGAATACTCGTTTACGGTTGAAGCATTTATTATGAAAAGTTTAACGAGAAGCTTACCGCACACGACTTTCAGAAAACCTAACTGGGATTATCTACACAAGATCAAGTTGGCTGACCCTGACTTCAATATCAGCCGTCCTATAGATATCCTGTTGGGCGTGGATATTTATTCACGCATAATTTTAGAGGGTCTGTGCAGAACAAATAATTTGACGCCAATCGCGCAACAAACGCGACTTGGTTGGATCCTGTGCGGCAAGACACAAACTCAAGGCGCATATCAATGCAACATCGTTCTAAACAACATGGAAGATATACAACGATTTTGGCACATCGAAGATATCGCTGAAAACGAAGGTCACGCTGCCGAAGACAACCAATGCATCCAGTTTTACAAGTCAACCACTACAAGAAGGGATGACGGAAAATACGAAGTCAGGCTACCATTAAAGCTCAGCATGATACAAGATTTAGGCGAATCAAAACACAAGGCCATCGCTCAATTTATGCAACTAGAAAGAAAGTTCAATAAAAACATCAATATCGCTCGAGAATACAAGGCATTTATCGAAGAATATAGAAGATTGGGACACATGACACCGGCAGAACGAAATTTGGAACGAGAATACTTTATGCCACATCACTGCGTCATACGTAACGATTCTTTAACAACTATGTTAAGAGTTGTTTACAATGCTTCAGAACGTGCAACAAATGGGACCAGTCTCAATGACTGCATGTACTCAGGGCCAAATCTACAACAAGACTTGCTGGAACTTATTTTGAAGTGGAGGCAACACCCTGTGGCCTTTACTGCCGATATTGAAAAAATGTTCCGGCAAATATGGGTCCACCCAGAGGATCAATGTTTACAAAAAATAATATGGCGCGACACACCGCGCGATTTACTACAACAATATCAGCTTACAACTGTGACGTACGGCACCAAGGCCGCGCCGTTTCTAGCCATGATGACGCTCCGTCAGCTGGCTGAAGATGAAGGTAATAGTTACCCTGAGGCAGCACAAGTGCTAAGAAACTGCTTCTACATGGATGACCTCATTCATGGAGCACAAGATGTCAAATCCGCACATCAATTGAAACAAGATTTAATAAAACTATTACAACTGGGCGGATTTAATCTCAGAAAATGGAACTCTAATTATCAAGAATTATTAGAGGAATCACATGATAAAGAGAATCAAGGAAATTACATTTTTAAACAAGAGGGATCGACAAAGACGTTAGGCATTCACTGGGATCCAGAGCAGGACTTATTTGTTTTCCAGTCAAAACTTGAGACACAGACAAGAAACAAGGCGATAACGAAGCGTATACTGCTGTCGGATATATCCAAGTTATTCGACCCGGCAGGATGGCTTACCCCCGTCTCCATCAAACTGAAAATTTTATTTCAAAAAATTTGGGAGGTAAACATTAACTGGGATGACAAGATACCCGAAGATATGCATTCAGAATGGTTAAAAATTAGACAAGATTTGGCAAACATAAATCAATTAAAAGTCCCACGCTGGTTAGGCACCGGCGCCGGCGCGAATATCGAATTACACGGATATTGTGACGCATCGCAGCAGGCGTACGCCGCCGTGATATATTGCAAGCAAAAAGAAAATGAAAAACCGAAGGTTGTTTTAGTTGCTGGAAAGTCAAGATTAGTACCACACAAGAAGAAAATTTCGCTACCAAGATTGGAGCTTTGCGGAGCACTTTTACTTTCCAAATTAATGCACAAGGTCAAGCAATGTTTACCCAATATCAACATAAAGGTTTATGGATGGACAGACTCAACAGCTGTCCTGGGGTGGCTACAAGGAAACCCCGAAAGGTGGACAACATTCGTCTCCAACAGAGTCCGTCAGATTACCGAAGTGATACCGTCAGGAAGCTGGCAGCACGTTAAATCGTCAGAAAACCCTGCTGATTGTGCCAGCCGAGGCTTAACGGTCACTCAATTGAAAACACATGCCTTGTGGTGGCAAGGTCCTACCTGGCTACCTAGCTACAAAAAAGAAACACAGGAGATTTGCTACAAGACCGAAGAGGAAGTAAGACAAGCAAAACAAGTCGGAGTTACATTACAAGAAAAAAACATCATTCAAGACATACTAGAAAAGTACAGTTCGATCACCAAGATCACGCATGTATTAGCATGGATACGGCGCTTCTTAACAAGAAAACAAGATAGAAAACAACAAGCCTATCTTACACTACCCGAACTGAAGGAAGCAAAAACTCAAATTATCAAGCATGTACAACGGGAGATATTAAGCGAAGAAATAGAAAGCATTGAAAAAGGCAAGAAAATTTCAAAAACAAGTAAGATTTTGGGGTTGGATCCTTTCCTGGACGAACATGGTCTCCTGCGTGTCGGGGGAAGATTAAAGCACGCTCTTATCAGCGCTGAAATGAAAAATCCTATAATTTTGCCCTATGACAACATATTGACAAGATTAATAATCGACGAGGCTCACAAGCTCACGTATCACGGCGGGGCTCGTGTTACATTGGCATTCATAAGGCAAAAGTACTGGGTAATTAGTGGAAATAGAGCCACGAAAAAATTCGTACGTCAGTGTGTGACCTGCAAAAAACATAGACCATATAAACAAGAACAGTTAATGGGTGACTTACCAGGTGCACGGGTGAATCCATCTCGTCCATTTTTCCACACAGGGGTGGATTTCACTGGGCATGTTTACATCAAGGCCAACAAGGGCCGAGGTATAAAAACCACAAAAGGTTATGTTGCTGTATTTGTGTGCCTGGCAACGAAAGCCGTTCACCTTGAGCTAGTTTCCGACCTCACCGCATCAGCCTTCATAGCCGCCTTACGTAGAATGTCAGCTCGAAGAGGAACACCACGCCATCTCTATAGCGACAACGGGAGAAACTTTGTAGGCGCAGACCGAATCATACAAGAAGAATATCAAGAGATACAACAAGTTTTTAGCGACCAATTAAAGAAAGAGATAACAGAAATGGAAATCACATGGCACTTTAACGCACCATCATGGCCTTCAGCTTGTGGTCTGTTCGAAGCCGCAGTCAAAAGCTTTAAATACCACTTTAAAAGAGTTATCGGAGAACAAACCCTCACCTTTGAAGAGTTCTCAACGCTGCTATCGCAAATAGAAGCATGCCTCAACTCGAGACCACTCTGCCCCATCTCAGAAGACCCCGAAGATTTAAACTACTTGACACCTTCGCATTTCCTCGCAAGCGGACCCGTACTTACGTTAATTGAGACAGAGAGAGACATGCGGACTCGATGGAAATTAACGCAAAAAATATTTCAAGATTTATGGAAGCGTTGGCGCTCCGAATACCTCACTACATTGACATCAAGATGCAAATGGAGGCAAGCCAGAGAAAACGTCAGAATAAACGACGTAGTACTTATACACGACGATAACATGCCCCCAGGCAAGTGGGTAATGGGCAGAGTCGTCGAGCTACACCCTGGACAAGATGGGCTAGTTCGAGTTGTGACGTTGAAAACCAAGAGCGGATACCTCCGCCGTCCTATCACAAAAATTTCTATTCTAACGGAAAGCAAACAACAAGATAAAACTAATCAAAGCGGAAACAAACAACAAGAAAAAAGCAGCGCGCGAAACAAGTTCAGCTTAACAACTATGTTTACTGCAATAGTTTTCTTCATGACATTGGTATCAAGTTCCAATGGCATGATAAACACGACAGAATTTAGAGAAAATCAAGGATTATATTTCGACAAAGTTTCCAATATGCAATTGATACGAAGCGAATGGAAGCTCGTCGTTTTTTATGATTTGAAACCCTATTGGCAAGGCATACAAGCGTTACAACGATACATATCTACTTTGGATGGAACATGCAAGGGCGCGCAACAACAAACACAGTGTAGCGCAGTACTACTCCAATTACGTCATGGCGTCACTGAACTGGAATACTACAATCAGCTGCTAATGAGTCATCATGTACAAGTGCACTCGGCCGCACAGACGGCCCGTGTCCGTATGCGCCGCGGTCTTATCAATGCAATCGGATACCTCGCCGGCGACTTATTCGGTGTATTAGACGAAAGATTCGCCAAACAATACAAGAGAGACATACAGTTGATTCGACTTAATCAAAAACACATCGTCAATCTGTGGAAAAATCAAACTTCCATTGTAGAGGCCGAACATAATCTTTTAAAACGAATAGAAGTGATTATGAATCAACAACACAAGGAATTACATCTGCACATGACTGCGTTAGAAAATAGCTTACAAGAGACGGAAAAATCAGTGCAAACGAATCTAATTCTTAACGAACTTGCAATGGGAGCCCTAATTGCAAGTAACATGTTGAATAATTTAAGATACATTCAAGATGCCTTACTGGAAACTATCACGGATATTTATCATGGCCGATTTAATTTACATTTGTTGACACCAGCCCAATTACTGGAAGAATTGAGCAAGATATCAAGTCAGTTGGCGAAAGACGTGTCACTTCCGGTGGATAATATTCACTTCAATTTGCAACAAGTGTATGGTCTCCTTAAGATAAAAACAAGAATGTTGCAAGAGTTCATAATATTTGAAATAAGACTACCACTTATAAGCAGGGAGTCATACGAGATTTTCAAAATCATTCCGATTACAAAACAACAAGATGACAGCATGGTTAGTTTGATTCCCGTATCAAGTTACGTAGCAATAAACATAAAGAAAGATACCTTTATCCCAATGACAGAAAAAGACGTCACTACATGTTATACGCAGTCTGACACATACTTTTGCCCCAGTCGAAAACCTGAATACCTAATGACAGAAGACAAGAGCTTTTGCGAGTTGGAGAATTTCGAATGCAAAACTGAAACTGAAAAATGTAAAAATAAATGGGTAGAAAGTTATACTATCAATACTTATGTTTATTTTTGCTGTGGTCAATGTCAAGTACGAGCAATGTGCGGCGACCAGATGAGTGCACGCCAGCTGACCGGCGCAGGACTCATGGCTATAAGCCACGGTTGTTTGATCAAGACAGACAAGGTCACTATATACCCACACAAGATTCATTCAAGTGAAATGAAAAATTTCCCGGACTTGTACATACCTACAATTTCGCCTATCAATCACATAATAAACATAACCATGCCCCAGCGAAAAGTATTCAAAGAAAGTCAAGTAGATTTTCAACAAGAGGAAGAAAAAATAGACGAGAAGATCAAGATTCTGAAGAAAGGTGAAGATGAAGTCCTGACCGAAGCAGAGAGTATATCATACCACGATATTCACCACTACGTAATGATATACGTAATAATGTCCGTCATCGGAGTCATTGCAGTAATATATGTAATACGTCGTTGGCAGTGCAGATGGCACGTGTCACGCTCGACAGCGAGGGAATCCCCAAGGCCGCCCGAGCGCGCGCCCCCGTCGCCAGCCATCGATGGGCCCAGCAGCCGCAGCAGCGATCAACAAGTCAGCATAGAAATGCGACAGAACAAGAGTACATCTCCAGTACTACTAACTAAGTTTCCTCGCTTTAAGTAGGGTGTGTTCATTGTACAAGTGACAAATCTTATTTACTAATTGACATGTAACATTTATAAGTTTTGTTTTACCATGCAGCATCTCGCATCTTCCTGCCCGGGAATATGTACGATGTACATGATATCATTTTGCGCACGCTCAGCAAGTTTCCTTTTAGTTGCCTTGTAACAGCATGGGCGCGAGTTCACGACAGCCTTTCTTAGTGTGCGCACACATTTTACTTATTATAATTAAATTGTGATTATAATAAACAATTAATATTCTGCATCAAGTTTTTATTATCTCAACAAGAGCAAGACATCAACAAGTATCAAGAACTCATACACCAACTAACCAACTATCAAAGTACCAAACTAACCAACTATCAACCTACAAAACTAACCAACTATCAAACTAACCAACTATCAAACTATCAAACTACCAAACTGCCCAACTATCTAACTATCAAACTACCAAAATAACCAACTATCAAACTAATCAACCGACCAACTACCCAACCAACAAACTAACAAACTAACCAACTAATTAACTAACCAACCAACCAACCAACCAACCAACCAACCAACCAACAAACCAACTAACCAAATAACCAACCAACCAATCAACTTACCAATAAACCAACTAACCAACCAACCAATCAACCAACCAACTAACCAACTAACTAAATAACCAACCAACCAAATAACCAACTAACTAACCAACCAACCAACCAACCAACCAACAAACTAACCAACTAACCAACGAACCAATCAACCAACCAACTAACAAACTAACCAATTAACAAACTATTAAACTACCAAACTAACCAACTAACCAACGATCAAACTACCAAACTAACCAACTAACCAAGTATCAAACTACCAAACTAACCAACTAACCAAGTATCAAACTATCAAACTAACCAACTAACCAAGTATCAAACTACCAAACTAACCAACTAACCAAGTATCAAACTATCAAACTACCAAACTAATCAACTAACCAACTATCAAACTACCAAACTAACCAACTAACCAAGTTCCAAACTACCAAACTAACCAACTTACCAAGTATCAAACTATCAAACTACCAAACTAACCAACTAACCAACTATCAAACTACCAAACTAACCAACTATCAAACTACCAAACTAACCAACCAACCAAGTATCAAACTATCAAACTACCAAACTAATTAACTAACCAACTATCGAACTACCAAAATAACCAACTAACCAACTGTCAAACTACCAAACTAACCAACTAACCAAGTATCAAACTACCAAACTAACCAACTAACCAAGTATCAAACTATCAAACTACCAAACTAACCAACTAACCAACTATCAAACTACCAAACTAACCAACTATCCAAGTATCAAACTACCAAACTAACCAAATAACCAAGTATCAAACAACCAAACTAACCAACTAACCAAGTATCAAACTATCAAACTACCAAACTAACCAACTAACCAACTATCAAACTAATCAATTAACAAACTATCAAACTACCAAACTAACCAACTAACCAAGTATCAAACTATCAAACTACCAAAATAACCAACTATCAAACTAATTAACTGACCAACTACCCAACTATCCAACTAACCAACCAACTAACCAACCAACCAATCTAACAAAACAAAACTATCAAACTACCAAACTAACCAACTAACCAACTATCAAAGTACCAAACTAACCAACTATCAACCTACAAAACTAACCAACTAACCAAGTATCAAACTATCAAACTAACCAACTATCAAACTATCAAACTACCAAAATGCCCAACTATCTAACTATCAAACTACCAAAATAACCAACTATCAAACTAATCAACCGACCAACTACCCAACCAACAAACTAACAAACTAACCAACTAATTAACTAACCAACCAACCAACCAACCAACCAACAAACCAACTAACCAAATAACCAACCAACCAATCAACTAACCAATAAACCAACTAACCAACCAACCAATCTAACAAAACAAAACTATCAAACTACCAAACTAACCAACTATCAAACTATCAAACTACCAAACTAACCAACTATCTAACTATCAAACTACCAAAATAACCAACTATCAAACTAATCAACCGACCAACTACCCAACCAACAAACTAAAAAACTAACCAACTAATTAACTAACCAACCAACCAACCAACCAACCAACCAACCAACCAACAAACCAACTAACCAAATAACCAACCAACCAATCAACTTACCAATAAACCAACTAACCAACCAACCAATCAACCAACCAACTAACCAACTAACTAAATAACCAACCAACCAAATAACTAACTAACTAATCAACCAACCAACCAACTAACCAACAAACAAACCAACTAACCAACGAACCAATCAACCAACCAACTAACAAACTAACCAACTAACAAACTATTAAACTACCAAACTAACCAACTAACCAACTATCAAACTACCAAACTAACCAACTAACCAAGTATCAAACTACCAAACTAACCAACTAACCAAGTATCAAACTATCAAACTACCAAACTAACCAACTAACAAACTATCAAACTACCAAACTAACCAACTAACCAACTGTCAAACTATCAAACTAACCAACTAACCAACTATCAAACTATCAAACTAACCAACTAACCAACTATCAAACTATCAAACTAACCAACTAACCAACTATCAAACTACCAAACTAACCAACTAACCAAGTATCAAACTATCAAACTACCAAACTAATCAACTAACCAACTATCAAACTACCAAACTAACCAACTAACCAAGTACCAAACTACCAAACTAACCAAATTACCAAGTATCAAACTATCAAACTACCAAACTTACCAACTAACAAACTATCAAACTACCAAACAAACCAACTAACCAATTGTCAAACTATCAAACTACCAAACTAACCAACTATCTAACTATCAAACTACAAAACTAACCAACTTTCAAACAAACCAACTAACCAACCAACAAACTAACAAACTAACCAACCAACCAACCAACACACCAACTAACCAAGTAACTAACCAACCAATCAACCAACCATTCAACCAACTAATTAACCAACAAACCACCTAACCAACCAACCAACCAACCAACCAACCAACCAACCAACAAACTAACTAACTAACTAACCAACCAACCAACCAACTAAATAACAAACAAACCAACTAACCAACCAACCAACCAACCAACCAACCAACCAACCAACCAACCATCAAACTAAC
>OY829534.1:2651583-2656583 GCA_963691665.1 Clepsis dumicolana | reverse complement strand
GGCGGCATTTCTGATGCGATGTTGTAGAGAGTTGTACCCCACCCTTCATGGGTTCTTCAAAACAGCATGTCAGTGAGCCAGATTTTCCATCGTATGGCGGCCATCTTGGAAAATTGAGAAATCGAAAAACCAATTACGGCGTTTGATTCAGTGGCCCTCAAGAGTCCTGGATGCAAAATTTCAATCGAATCAGAGCAAAAAAGAAAATGGCCGCCATTTTGAATCCGCCATCTTGGAAAAAAAAATATCCCGATAGATTACCCCTCCCACCTTGAATGACATTTGGTCGAGCACCTGTCACCAATCTCGACTGGTTTGCGAGATAATCGCGTTTCAATTTTGTATGGCGGCCATCTTGTTTTCGCCATTTTAAAAAAACTTTGACCGGCTCACCCATTGGCTTGCTGTTCTGAGCCACTTTGGTTTCGGGCAAACTCGGTAGGTCAAGTCGTTACAGAGAGCTACCCCATGTGTCAGGTTACTTTCCACGTTCAGGTCGATTTCGTATTTTTCCTGGGGTCGGGGCGGCATTTTGGATACGATGATGTATACAGTTCCACCCCACCCCTCGGTTCTTCAAAACAGCATGTCAGTGAGTGAGTGAGTGGGTATCGAGCTATATATATAACCAAGTATCAAACTACCAAACTAACCAACTAACCAAGTATCAAACTATCAAACTACCAAACTAACCAACTATCAAACTACCAAACCAACCAACTAACCAACTATCAAACTACCAAACTAACGAACTAACCAAGTATCAAACTACCAAACTAACCAACTAACCAAGTATCAAACTATCAAACTACCAAACTAACCAACTAACCATCTATCAAACTACCAAACTAACCAACTATCAACCTACAAAACTAACCAACTAACCAAGTATCAAACTATCAAACCAACCAACTATCAAACTATCAAACTACCAAACTAACCAACTATTTAACTATCAAACTACCAAAATAACTAACTATGAAACTAATCAACTAACCATCTACCCAACCAATAAACCAACTAACCAACCAACCAACCAACCAACCAACCAACCAACCAACCAACCAACCAACCAACCAACCAACAAACTAACCAACCAACCAACAAACTAACCAACCAACCAACCAATCAACCAACCAACTAACAAACTAACCAAGTATCAAACTATTAAACTACCAAACTAACCAACTAACCAACTATCAAACTACCAAGCTACCCAACTAACCAACTATCAAACTACCAAACTAACCAACTAACCAAGTATCTAACTATCAAACTACCAAACTAACCAACTAACCAACTAACCAACTATCAAACTACGGAACTAACCAACTAACCAAGTATCAAACTACCAAACTAACCAACTAACCAAGTATCAAACTATCAAACTACCAAACTAACCAACTAACCAACTATCAAACTACCAAACTAACCAACTAACCAAGTATCAAACTACCAAACCAACCAACTAACCAAGTATCAAACTACCAAACTAATCAACTAACCAACTATCAAACTACCAAACTAACCAACTATCAAACTACCAAACTAACCAACTAACCAAGTATCAAACTACCAAACTAACCAACTAACCAAGTATCAAACTATCAAACTACCAAACTAACCAACCAACCAACTATCTAACTACCAAACTAACCAACTAACCAAGTATCAAACTACCAAACTAACCAACTAACCAACCAACCAACCAACAAACCAACTTACCAAATAACCAACAAATAAATCAACCAACCAACCATTCAACCAACCAACCAACCAACCAACCAACCAACCAACCAACCAACCAACCAACCAACAAACTAACCAACTATCAAACTATCAAACTACCAAACTAACCAATTAACCAAGTATTAAACTATCAAACTAACCAACTAACCAACCAACAAACTAACAAACCAACCAACTAACCAATCAACCAACCAACTAACCAACTAACCAAATAACCAACCAACCAAATAACCAACTAACTAACCAGCCAACCAACCAACCAACCAACAAACTAACCAACTAACCAACCAACCAATCAACCAACCAACTAACAAACTAACCAACTAACAAATTATTAAACTACCAAACTAACCAACTAACCAACTATCAAACTACCAAACTAACCAACTAACCAAGTATCAAACTATCAAACTAACCAACTAACAAACTATCAAACTACCAAACTAACCAACTAACCAACTATCAAACTACGGAACTAACCAACTAACCAAGTATCAAACTACCAAACTAACCAACTAACCAAGTATCAAACTATTAAACTACCAAACTAACCAACTAACCAACTATCAAACTACCAAACTAACCAACTATCAAACTACCAAACTAACCAACTAACCAAGTATCAAACTACCAAACTAACCAACTAACCAACTATCAAACTACAAAACTAACCAACTTTCAAACTAACCAACTAACCAACCAACAAACTAACAAACTAACCAACTAACCAACCAACCAATCAACCAACCAACTAACAAACTAACCAACTAACAAACTACTAAACTACCAAACTAACCAACTAACCAACTATCAAACTACCAAACTAACCAACTAACCAAGTATCAAACTACCAAACTAACCAACTAACCAAGTATCAAACTATCAAACTACCAAACTAACCAACTAACGAACTATCAAACTACCAAACTAACCAACTAACCAAGTATCAAACTACGGAACTAACCAACTAACCAAGTATCAAACTACCAAACTAACCAACTAACCAAGTATCAAACTATTAAACTACCAAACTAACCAACTATCAAACTACCAAACTAACCAACTATCAAACCACGGAACTAACCAACTAACCAAGTATCAAACTACCAAACTAACCAACTAACCAAGTATCAAACTATCAAACTACCAAACTAACCAACTAACCAACTAACAAACTACCAAACTAACCAACTATCAAACTACCAAACTAACCAACTAACCAAATATCAAACTACCAAACCAACCAACTAACTAAGTATCAAACTATCAAACTACCAAACTAATCAACTAACCAACTATCAAACTACCAAACTCACCAACTAACCAACTATCAAACTACCAAACTAACCAACTAACCAAGTATCAAACTACCAAACTAACCAACTAACCAAGTATCAAACTATCAAACTACCAAACTAACCAACTAACCAACTATCAAACTACCAAACTAACCAACTAACCAAGTATCAAACTACCAAACTAACCAACCAACCAAGTATCAAACTACCAAACTAACCAACCAACCAAGTATCAAACTACCAAACTAACCAAATAACCAAGTATCAAACTACCAAACTAACCAACTAACCAAGTATCAAACTATCAAACTACCAAACTAACCAACTATCAAACTACCAAACCAACCAACTAACCAAGTATCAAACTACCAAACTAACCAACTAACCAACTATCAAACTACAAAACTAACCAACTTTCAAACTAACCAACTAACCAACCAACAAACTAACAAACTAACCAACTAACCAACCAACCAATCAACCAACCAACCAACTAACAAACTAACCAAGTATCAAACTACCAAACTAATTAACTAACCAACTATCAAACTACCAAACTAACCAACCAAAAAACTAACAAACTTACCAACTTACCAACCAACCAACCAACATACCAACTAACCAAATATCCAACCAACCAACCAACCAACCAACCAACCAACCAACCAACCAACCAACCAACCAACCAACTAACCAACCAACCAACCAATCAACCAACCAACTAACAAACTAACCAAGTATCAAACTATCAAACTACCAAACTAATCAACTAACAAACTATTAAACTACCAAACTAACCAACTAACCAACTATCAAACTACCAAACTAACCAACTAACCAAGTATCAAACTATCAAACTAACCAACTAACCAAGTATCAAACTATCAAACTACCAAACTAACCAACTAACAAACTATCAAACTACCAAACTAACCAACTAACCAACTATCAAACTACGGAACTAACCAACTTACCAAGTATCAAACTACCAAACTAACCAACTAACCAAGTATCAAACTATCAAACTACCAAACTGAATAACTAACCAACTATCAAACTACCAAACTAACCAACTATCAAACTACCAAACTAACCAACCAACCAACCAACCAACAAACCAACTAACCAAGTAACTAACCAACCAATCAACCAACCAACCAACCAACTAATTAACCAACAAACCAACTAACCAACCAACCAACCAACCAACTAACCAACCAACAAACTAACCAACTAACAAACTAACCAAATAACCAACCAACAAATCAACCAACCAACCAACCAACCAACCAACCAACCAACCAACCAACCAACCAACCAACCAACCAACCAACCAAACAACCAACCAACTAATCAACCAACCAACCAACCAACCAACCAACTAACCAATCAACCAACCAACTAACAAACTAACCAAGTATCAAACTATCAAACTACCAAACTAACAAAGTATCAAACTATCAAACTACCAAACTAACCCACTAACCAACTATCAAACTACCAAACTAACCAACTAACCAAGTATCAAACTAACAAACTAACCAAGTATCAAACTATCAAACTACCAAACTAACCAAGTATCAAACTATCAAACTACCAAACTAACCAACTAACTAACTATCAAACTACCAAACTAACCAACTAACCAAGTATCAAACTATCAAACTATCAAACTAACCAACTAACCAACTATCAAACTACAAAACTAACCAACTTTCAAACTAACCAACTAACCAACCAACCAACTAACAAACTAACCAACTAACAAACTATTAAACTACCAAACTAACCAACTAACCAACTATCAAACTACCAAACTAACCAACTAATCAAGTATCAAACTACCAAACTAACCAACTAACCAAGTATCAAACTACCAAACTAACCAAGTAACCAAGTATCAAACTATCAAACTACCAAACTAATCAACTAACCAACTATCAAACTACCAAA
>OY829534.1:2641583-2646583 GCA_963691665.1 Clepsis dumicolana | reverse complement strand
TTCATTAGATTACCCTTCCTATTTTCAACAAAATTAGTTCAAGCACCTTGTATCTATCTAGACTGGCCTCTGAGATATTCGCTTTTCAATTTTGTATGGCGGCCATCTTGTTTTCGCCATTTTGAAAAACTTTGACCAACTTACCCATTGGCTGGCTGTTCTGAGCGACTTTAGTTCCGGGCAAACTCGGTAGGTCAAGTCGCCGCGGAGAACTACTCATGTGTCTGGTCAATTTCCACATTCAGGTCAATTTCATACTTTTTTAGTGGTCGAGGCGGCATTTCTGATGCGATGTTGTAGAGAGTTGTACCCCACCCTTCATGGGTTCTTCAAAACAGCATGTCAGTGAGCCAGATTTTCCATCGTATGGCGGCCATCTTGGAAAATTGAGAAATCGAAAAACCAATTACGGCGTTTGATTCAGTGGCCCTCAAGAGTCCTGGATGCAAAATTTCAATCGAATCAGAGCAAAAAAGAAAATGGCCGCCATTTTGAATCCGCCATCTTGGAAAAAAAAATATCCCGATAGATTACCCCTCCCACCTTGAATGACATTTGGTCGAGCACCTGTCACCAATCTCGACTGGTTTGCGAGATAATCGCGTTTCAATTTTGTATGGCGGCCATCTTGTTTTCGCCATTTTAAAAAAACTTTGACCGGCTCACCCATTGGCTTGCTGTTCTGAGCCACTTTGGTTTCGGGCAAACTCGGTAGGTCAAGTCGTTACAGAGAGCTACCCCATGTGTCAGGTTACTTTCCACGTTCAGGTCGATTTCGTATTTTTCCTGGGGTCGGGGCGGCATTTTGGATACGATGATGTATACAGTTCCACCCCACCCCTCGGTTCTTCAAAACAGCATGTCAGTGAGTGAGTGAGTGGGTATCGAGCTATATATATAACCAAGTATCAAACTACCAAACTAACCAACTAACCAAGTATCAAACTATCAAACTACCAAACTAACCAACTATCAAACTACCAAACCAACCAACTAACCAACTATCAAACTACCAAACTAACGAACTAACCAAGTATCAAACTACCAAACTAACCAACTAACCAAGTATCAAACTATCAAACTACCAAACTAACCAACTAACCATCTATCAAACTACCAAACTAACCAACTATCAACCTACAAAACTAACCAACTAACCAAGTATCAAACTATCAAACCAACCAACTATCAAACTATCAAACTACCAAACTAACCAACTATTTAACTATCAAACTACCAAAATAACTAACTATGAAACTAATCAACTAACCATCTACCCAACCAATAAACCAACTAACCAACCAACCAACCAACCAACCAACCAACCAACCAACCAACCAACCAACCAACCAACCAACAAACTAACCAACCAACCAACAAACTAACCAACCAACCAACCAATCAACCAACCAACTAACAAACTAACCAAGTATCAAACTATTAAACTACCAAACTAACCAACTAACCAACTATCAAACTACCAAGCTACCCAACTAACCAACTATCAAACTACCAAACTAACCAACTAACCAAGTATCTAACTATCAAACTACCAAACTAACCAACTAACCAACTAACCAACTATCAAACTACGGAACTAACCAACTAACCAAGTATCAAACTACCAAACTAACCAACTAACCAAGTATCAAACTATCAAACTACCAAACTAACCAACTAACCAACTATCAAACTACCAAACTAACCAACTAACCAAGTATCAAACTACCAAACCAACCAACTAACCAAGTATCAAACTACCAAACTAATCAACTAACCAACTATCAAACTACCAAACTAACCAACTATCAAACTACCAAACTAACCAACTAACCAAGTATCAAACTACCAAACTAACCAACTAACCAAGTATCAAACTATCAAACTACCAAACTAACCAACCAACCAACTATCTAACTACCAAACTAACCAACTAACCAAGTATCAAACTACCAAACTAACCAACTAACCAACCAACCAACCAACAAACCAACTTACCAAATAACCAACAAATAAATCAACCAACCAACCATTCAACCAACCAACCAACCAACCAACCAACCAACCAACCAACCAACCAACCAACCAACAAACTAACCAACTATCAAACTATCAAACTACCAAACTAACCAATTAACCAAGTATTAAACTATCAAACTAACCAACTAACCAACCAACAAACTAACAAACCAACCAACTAACCAATCAACCAACCAACTAACCAACTAACCAAATAACCAACCAACCAAATAACCAACTAACTAACCAGCCAACCAACCAACCAACCAACAAACTAACCAACTAACCAACCAACCAATCAACCAACCAACTAACAAACTAACCAACTAACAAATTATTAAACTACCAAACTAACCAACTAACCAACTATCAAACTACCAAACTAACCAACTAACCAAGTATCAAACTATCAAACTAACCAACTAACAAACTATCAAACTACCAAACTAACCAACTAACCAACTATCAAACTACGGAACTAACCAACTAACCAAGTATCAAACTACCAAACTAACCAACTAACCAAGTATCAAACTATTAAACTACCAAACTAACCAACTAACCAACTATCAAACTACCAAACTAACCAACTATCAAACTACCAAACTAACCAACTAACCAAGTATCAAACTACCAAACTAACCAACTAACCAACTATCAAACTACAAAACTAACCAACTTTCAAACTAACCAACTAACCAACCAACAAACTAACAAACTAACCAACTAACCAACCAACCAATCAACCAACCAACTAACAAACTAACCAACTAACAAACTACTAAACTACCAAACTAACCAACTAACCAACTATCAAACTACCAAACTAACCAACTAACCAAGTATCAAACTACCAAACTAACCAACTAACCAAGTATCAAACTATCAAACTACCAAACTAACCAACTAACGAACTATCAAACTACCAAACTAACCAACTAACCAAGTATCAAACTACGGAACTAACCAACTAACCAAGTATCAAACTACCAAACTAACCAACTAACCAAGTATCAAACTATTAAACTACCAAACTAACCAACTATCAAACTACCAAACTAACCAACTATCAAACCACGGAACTAACCAACTAACCAAGTATCAAACTACCAAACTAACCAACTAACCAAGTATCAAACTATCAAACTACCAAACTAACCAACTAACCAACTAACAAACTACCAAACTAACCAACTATCAAACTACCAAACTAACCAACTAACCAAATATCAAACTACCAAACCAACCAACTAACTAAGTATCAAACTATCAAACTACCAAACTAATCAACTAACCAACTATCAAACTACCAAACTCACCAACTAACCAACTATCAAACTACCAAACTAACCAACTAACCAAGTATCAAACTACCAAACTAACCAACTAACCAAGTATCAAACTATCAAACTACCAAACTAACCAACTAACCAACTATCAAACTACCAAACTAACCAACTAACCAAGTATCAAACTACCAAACTAACCAACCAACCAAGTATCAAACTACCAAACTAACCAACCAACCAAGTATCAAACTACCAAACTAACCAAATAACCAAGTATCAAACTACCAAACTAACCAACTAACCAAGTATCAAACTATCAAACTACCAAACTAACCAACTATCAAACTACCAAACCAACCAACTAACCAAGTATCAAACTACCAAACTAACCAACTAACCAACTATCAAACTACAAAACTAACCAACTTTCAAACTAACCAACTAACCAACCAACAAACTAACAAACTAACCAACTAACCAACCAACCAATCAACCAACCAACCAACTAACAAACTAACCAAGTATCAAACTACCAAACTAATTAACTAACCAACTATCAAACTACCAAACTAACCAACCAAAAAACTAACAAACTTACCAACTTACCAACCAACCAACCAACATACCAACTAACCAAATATCCAACCAACCAACCAACCAACCAACCAACCAACCAACCAACCAACCAACCAACCAACCAACTAACCAACCAACCAACCAATCAACCAACCAACTAACAAACTAACCAAGTATCAAACTATCAAACTACCAAACTAATCAACTAACAAACTATTAAACTACCAAACTAACCAACTAACCAACTATCAAACTACCAAACTAACCAACTAACCAAGTATCAAACTATCAAACTAACCAACTAACCAAGTATCAAACTATCAAACTACCAAACTAACCAACTAACAAACTATCAAACTACCAAACTAACCAACTAACCAACTATCAAACTACGGAACTAACCAACTTACCAAGTATCAAACTACCAAACTAACCAACTAACCAAGTATCAAACTATCAAACTACCAAACTGAATAACTAACCAACTATCAAACTACCAAACTAACCAACTATCAAACTACCAAACTAACCAACCAACCAACCAACCAACAAACCAACTAACCAAGTAACTAACCAACCAATCAACCAACCAACCAACCAACTAATTAACCAACAAACCAACTAACCAACCAACCAACCAACCAACTAACCAACCAACAAACTAACCAACTAACAAACTAACCAAATAACCAACCAACAAATCAACCAACCAACCAACCAACCAACCAACCAACCAACCAACCAACCAACCAACCAACCAACCAACCAACCAAACAACCAACCAACTAATCAACCAACCAACCAACCAACCAACCAACTAACCAATCAACCAACCAACTAACAAACTAACCAAGTATCAAACTATCAAACTACCAAACTAACAAAGTATCAAACTATCAAACTACCAAACTAACCCACTAACCAACTATCAAACTACCAAACTAACCAACTAACCAAGTATCAAACTAACAAACTAACCAAGTATCAAACTATCAAACTACCAAACTAACCAAGTATCAAACTATCAAACTACCAAACTAACCAACTAACTAACTATCAAACTACCAAACTAACCAACTAACCAAGTATCAAACTATCAAACTATCAAACTAACCA